>OU452224.1:15355538-15494941 GCA_911728455.2 Marthasterias glacialis
CCAGGATCATTCGTTACCAAAACCGGTCTCATAACCACCGGACTATTTGATTCACAAAATCGAAAGGTAAATTTGTTTCTAATAAATTATTTTTTTTCTGTATTTTCTGTGAAGATTTTCGATAACTTTTGGGAAAAAATATCTTGACCCTCTAGGATTCGAACCAGGAGTATCCGTTACCAAAACCGGTCTCATAACCACCGGACTATTTGATTCACAAAATCGAAAGGTAAATTTGTTACTAATAAATGATTTTTTCTGTATTTTCTGTGAAGATTTTCGATAACTTTTGGGAAAAAATATCTTGACCATCTAGGTTTCGAATCTGGATCATCCGCTACAAAAACCGGTCTCATAACCACCGGACTTTTTGTTTCTCAATATCGAAACGTAAATTTGTTTCTAATAAATTGTTTGTCTGTATTTTCTGTGAAGATTTTCGAAAACTTTTAGGAAAAAATATCTTGACCCTCTAGGATTCGAACCAGGATCATCCGTTACCAAAACCGGTCTCATAACCACCGGACTATTTGATTCACAATATCGAAAGGTAAATTTGTTTCTAACAAATTATTTTTTTTCTGTATTTTTTCTGAAGATTTTCGATAACTTTTGGGAAAAAATTTCTTGACCCTCTAGGATTCGAACAAGGATCACCCGTTACCAAAACCGGTCTCATAACCACCGGACTATTTGATTCTCAATATCGAAAGATAAATTTGTTACTAATAAATTGTTTGTCTGTATTTTCTGTGAAGATTTTCGAAAACTTTTAGGAAAAAATATCTTGACCCTCTAGGATTCGAACCAGGATCTTTCTTTATTAAACCGGTCTCATAACCACCGGACTATTTGATTCTCAAAATCGAAAGGTAAATTTGTTACTAATAAATTGTTTGTCTGTATTTTCTGTGAAGATTTTCGATAACTTTTTGGAAAAATTATCTTGACCCTCTAGGATTCGAACCAGGATCATTCTTTACCAAACCGGTCTCATAACCACCGGACTATTTGATTCACAAAATCGAAAGGTAAATTTGTTACTAATAAATTGTTTGTCTGTATTTTCTTGAAGATTTTCGAAAACTTTTGGGAAAAAATATCTTGACCCTCTAGGATTCGAACCAGGATCATTCGTTACCAAAACCGGTCTCATAACCACAGGACTATTTGATTCACAAAATCGAAAGGTAAATTTGTTTTTAATAAATTATTTTTTTTCTGTATTTTCTGTGAAGATTTTCGATAACTTTTTGGAAAAAATATCTTGACCCTCTAGGATTCGAACCAGGAGTATCCGTTACCAAAACCGGTCTCATAACCACCGGACTATTTGATTCACAAAATCGAAAGGTAAATTTGTTACTAATAAATTATTTTTTCTGTATTTTCTGTGAAGATTTTAGATAACTTTTGGGAAAAAATATCTTGACCATCTAGGTTTCGAATCTGGATCATCCGCTACAAAAACCGGTCTCATAACCACCGGACTTTTTGTTCCTCAATATCGAAACGTAAATTTGTTTCTAATAAATTGTTTGTCTGTATTTTCTGTGAAGATTTTCGAAAACTTTTAGAAAAAATATCTTGACCCTCTAGGATTCGAACCAGGATCATCCGTTACCAAAACCGGTCTCATAACCACCGGACTTTTTGTTTCTCAATATCGAAACGTAAATTTGTTTCTAATAAATTGTTTGTCTGTATTTTCTGTGAAGATTTTCGAAAACTTTTAGGAAAAAATATCTTGACCCTCTAGGATTCGAACCAGGATCATCCGTTACCAAAACCGGTCTCATAACCACCGGACTATTTGATTCACAATATCGAAAGGTAAATTTGTTTCTAACAAATTATTTTTTTTCTGTATTTTTTCTGAAGATTTTCGATAACTTTTGGGAAAAAATTTCTTGACCCTCTAGGATTCGAACAAGGATCACCCGTTACCAAAACCGGTCTCATAACCACCGGACTATTTGATTCTCAATATCGAAAGATAAATTTGTTACTAATAAATTGTTTGTCTGTATTTTCTGTGAAGATTTTCGAAAACTTTTAGGAAAAAATATCTTGACCCTCTAGGATTCGAACCAGGATCTTTCTTTATTAAACCGGTCTCATAACCACCGGACTATTTGATTCTCAAAATCGAAAGGTAAATTTGTTACTAATAAATTGTTTGTCTGTATTTTCTGTGAAGATTTTCGATAACTTTTTGGAAAAATTATCTTGACCCTCTAGGATTCGAACCAGGATCATTCTTTACCAAACCGGTCTCATAACCACCGGACTATTTGATTCACAAAATCGAAAGGTAAATTTGTTACTAATAAATTGTTTGTCTGTATTTTCTTGAAGATTTTCGAAAACTTTTGGGAAAAAATATCTTGACCCTCTAGGATTCGAACCAGGATCATTCGTTACCAAAACCGGTCTCATAACCACAGGACTATTTGATTCACAAAATCGAAAGGTAAATTTGTTTTTAATAAATTATTTTTTTTCTGTATTTTCTGTGAAGATTTTCGATAACTTTTTGGAAAAAATATCTTGACCCTCTAGGATTCGAACCAGGAGTATCCGTTACCAAAACCGGTCTCATAACCACCGGACTATTTGATTCACAAAATCGAAAGGTAAATTTGTTACTAATAAATTATTTTTTCTGTATTTTCTGTGAAGATTTTAGATAACTTTTGGGAAAAAATATCTTGACCATCTAGGTTTCGAATCTGGATCATCCGCTACAAAAACCGGTCTCATAACCACCGGACTTTTTGTTCCTCAATATCGAAACGTAAATTTGTTTCTAATAAATTGTTTGTCTGTATTTTCTGTGAAGATTTTCGAAAACTTTTAGAAAAAATATCTTGACCCTCTAGGATTCGAACCAGGATCATCCGTTACCAAAACCGGTCTCATAACCACCGGACTATTTGATTCACAAAATCGAAAGGTAAATTTGTTACTAATAAATTGTTTGTTTGTATTTTCTGTGAAGATTTTCGAAAACTTTTAGGAAAAAATATCTTGACCCTCTAGGATTCGAACCAGGATTATTCTTTATTAAACCGGTCTCATAACCACCGGACTATTTGGTTTTCAAAATCGAAAGGTAAATTTGTTACTAATAAATTGTTTGTCTGTGTTTTCTGTGAAGATTTTCGATAACTTTTGGGAAAAAAATTCTTGACCATCTAGGCTTCGTACCAGTTTCATCCGTTACCAAACCGGTCTCATAACCACCGGACTATTTGATTCACAACATCGAAAGGTAAATTTGTTACTAATAAATTGTTTGTCTGTATTTTCTGTGAAGATTTTCGATAACTTTTTGGAAAAAATATATTGACCCTCTAAGATTCGAACCAGTATCATTCGTTACCAAAACCGGTCTCATAACCACCGGACTATTTGATTCTCAAAATCGAAAGGTAAATTTGTTACTAATAAATTGTTTGTCTGTATTTTCTGTGAAGATTTTCGATAACTTTTGGGAAAAAATATCTTGACCCTCTAGGATTCGAACCAGGATCATCCGTTTCCCAAACCGGTCTCATATCCACCGGACTATTTGATTCACAATATCGAAAGGTAAATTTGTTTCTAATAAATTATTTTTTTTCTGTATTTTCTCTGAAGATTTTCGATAACTTTTTGGAAAAAATACCTTGACCCTCTAGGATTCGAACCAGGAGTATCCGTTACCAAAACCGGTCTCATAACCACCGGACTATTTGATTCACAAAATCGAAAGGTAAATTTGTTACTAATAAATTGTTTGTCTTTATTTTCTGTGAAGATTTTCGATAACTTTTGGGAAAAAATATCTTGACCCTCTAGGATTCGAACCAGGATCATCCGTTTCCCAAACCGGTCTCATATCCACCGGACTATTTGATTCACAATATCGAAAGGTAAATTTGTTTCTAATAAATTATTTTTTTTTCTGTATTTTCTGTGAAGATTTTCGATAACTTTTGGGAAAAAAATTCTTGACCCTCTAGGATTCGAACCAGGATCATCCGTTACCAAAACCGGTCTCATAACCACCGGACTATTTGATTCACAAAATCGAAAGGTAAATTTGTTACTAATAAATTGTTTGTCTTTATTTGCTGTGAAGATTTTCGATAACTTTTGGGAAAAAACATCTTGACCCTCTAGGATTCGAACCAGGATCATCCGTTTCCCAAACCGGTCTCATATCCACAGGACTATTTGATTCACAAAATCGAAAGGTAAATTTGTTACTAATAAATTGTTTGTCTTTATTTACTGTGAAGATTTTCGATAACTTTTTGGAAAAAATACCTTGACCCTCTAGGATTCGAACCAGGATCATTCGTTACCAAAACCGGTCTCATAACCACCGGACTATTTGATTCACAAAATCGAAAGGTAAATTTGTTACTAATAAATTGTTTGTCTGTATTTGCTGTGAAGAATTTCGATAACTTTTTGGAAAAAAATATCTTGACCCTCTAGGATTCGAAACAGGATCATTCGTTACCAAAACCGGTCTCATAACCACCGGACTATTTGATTCACAAAATCGAAAGGTTAATTTGTTACTAATAAATTGTTTGTCTGTATTTTCTGTAAAGATTTTCGATAACTTTTAAGAAAAAAATTCTTGACCATCTAGGATTCGAACCAGGATCATTCGTTACCAAAACCGGTCTCATAACCAATTGATTCACAAAATCGAAAGGTTAATTTGTTACTAATAAATTGTTTGTCTGTATTTTCTGTGAAGATTTTCGATAACTTTTGGGAAAAAAATTATTGACCTTCTAGGATTCGAACCAGGATCATTCGTTGCCAAAATCGGTCTCATAACCACCGGACTATTTGATTCACAAAATTGAAAGGTAAATTTGTTACTAATAAATAATTTTTTCTGTATTTTCTGTGAAGATTTTAGATAACTATTGGGAAAAAATATCTTGACCCTCTAGGAATCGAATCTGGATCATCCGTTACCAAAACCGGTCTCATAACCACCGGACTATTTGATTCACAAAATCGAAAGGTAAATTTGTTACTAATAAATAATTTTTTCTGTATTTTCTGTGAAGATTTTCGATAACTTTTTTGGAAAAAAATCTCTCGACCCTCTAGGATTCGAATCTGGATCATCCGTTACCAAAACCGGTCTCATAACTACCGGACTATTTGATTCACAATATCGAAAGGTTAATTTGTTACTAATACATTGTTTGTCTGTATTTTCTGTGAAGATTTTCGATAACTTTTCGGAAAAAATATCTTGACCCTCTAGGATTCGAACCAGGATCATCCGTTACCAAAACCGGTCTCATAACCACCGGACTATTTGATTCACAAAATCGAAAGGTAAATTTGTTACTAATAAATTGTTTGTCTTTATTTGCTGTGAAGATTTTCGATAACTTTTTGAAAAAAATATCTTGACCCTCTAGGATTCGAACCAGGATCATTCGTTACCAAAACCGGTCTCATAACCACCGGACTATTTGATTCACAAAATCGAAAGGTAAATTTGTTACTAATAAATTGTTTGTCTGTATTTGCTGTGAAGATTTTCGATAACTTTTTGGAAAAAATATCTCGACCGTCTAGGATTCGAACCAGGATCATCCGTAACCAAACCGGTCTCATAACCACCGGACTATTTGATTCACAAAATCGAAAGGTAAATTTGTTACTAATAAATTGTTTTTTTCTGTATTTTCTGTGAAGATTTTCGATAACTTTTGGGAAAAAAATTCTTGACCCTCTAGGATTCGAACCAGGATCATTCGTTACCAAAACCGGTCTCATAACAACCGGACTATTTGATTCACAAAATCGAAAGGTTAATTTGTTACTAATAAATTGTATGTCTGTATTTTCTGAGAAGATTTTCGATAACTTTTGGGAAAAAAAATCTTGACCCTCTAGGATTCGAACCAGGTTCATCTGTAACCAAACCGGTCTCATAACCACCGGACTATTTGACTCACAATATCGAAAGGTAAATTTGTTACTAATAAATTATTTTTTCTGTATTTTCTGTGAAGATTTTAGATAACTATTTGGAAAAAATATCTTGACCCTCTAGGAATCGAATCTGGATCATCCGTTACCAAAACCGGTCTCATAACCACCGGACTATTTGATTCACAAAATCGAAAGGTAAATTTGTTACTAATAAATTGTTTTTTCTCTATTTTCTGTGAAGATTTTCGATAACTTTTTTGGAAAAAAATCTCTTGACCCTCTAAGATTCGAATCTGGATCATCCGCTACCAAAACCGGTCTCATAACCACCGGACTATTTGATTCACAATTTCGAAAGGTTAATTTGTTACTAATAAATTGTTTGTCTGTATTTTCTGTGAAGATTTTCGATAACTTTTGGGAAAAAATATCTTGATCCTCTAGGATTCGAACCAGGATCATCCGTTTCCCAAACCGGTCTCATATCCACCGGACTATTTGATTCACAATATCGAAAGGTAAATTTGTTACTAATAAATTATTTTTTCTGTATTTTCTGTGAAGATTTTCGATAACTTTTGGAAAAAAATATCTTGACCCTCTAGGATTCGAATCTGGATCATCCGTTACCAAAACCGGTCTCATAACCACCGGACTATTTGATTCACAAAATCGAAAGGTAAATTTGTTACTAATAAATTGTTTGTCTGTATTTTCTGTGAAGATTTTCGATAACTTTTGGGAAAAAATATCTTGACCCTCTAAGATTCGAACCAGGATCATCCGTAACCAAAACCGGTCTCATAACCACCGGACTATTTGATTCACAAAATCGAAAGGTAAATTTGTTACTAATAAATTATTTTTTTCTGTATTTTCTGTGAAGATTTTCGATAACTTTTAGGAAAAAATTATCTTGACCCTCTAGGATTCGAACCAGGATCATCCGTTACCAAAACCGGTCTCATAACCACCGGACTATTTGATTCTCAATATCGAAAGGTAAATTTGTTACTAATAAATTGTTTGTCTGTATTTTCTGTGAAGACTTTCGATAACTGTTCGGAAAAAATATCTTGACACTCTGGGATTCGAACCAGGATCATCCGTTACCAAAACCGGTCTCATAACCACCGGACTATTTGATTCACAATATCGAAAGGTAAATTTGTTACTAATAAATTGTTTGTCTGTATTTTCTGAGAAGATTTTCGATAACTTTTGGGAAAAAATATCTTGACCCTCTAGGATTCGAACCAGGATCTTTCTTTACCAAACCGGTCTCATAACCACCGGACTATTTGATTCTCAAAATCGAAAGGTAAATTTGTTACTAATAAATTGTTTGTCTGTATTTTCTGTGAAGATTTTCGATAACTTTTGGGAAAAAATATCTTGACCCTCTAGGATTCGAACCAGGATCATCCGTTTCCCAAACCGGTCTCATAACCACCGGACTATTTGATTCACAAAATCGAAAGGTAAATTTGTTACTAATAAATTGTTTGTCTGTATTTTCTGTGAAGATTTTCGATAACTTTTGGGAAAAAATATCTTGACCCTCAAGGATTCGAACCAGGATCATCCGTAACCAAAACCGGTCTCATAACCACCGGACTTTTTGATTCACAATATCGAAAGGTAAATTTGTTACTAATAAATTATTTTTTCTGTATTTTCTGTGAAGATTTTCGATAACTTTTGGAAAAAAAAATATCTTGACCATCTAGGATTCGAACTAGGATCATCCGTAACCAAAACCGGTCTCATAACCACCGGACTATTTGATTTACAAAATCGAAAGGTAAATTTGTTACTAATAAATTATTTTTTTCTGTATTTTCTGTGAAGATTTTAGATAACTATTTGGAAAAAATATCTTGAGCCTCTAGGAATCGAATCTGGATCATCCGTTACCAAAACCGGTCTCATAACCACGGGACTATTTGATTCACAAAATCGAAAGGTAAATTTGTTACTAATAAATTATTTTTTCTCTATTTTCTGTGAAGATTTTCGATAACTTTTTTGGAAAAAAATCTCTTGACCCTCTAAGATTCGAACCAGGATCATTCTTTACCAAACCGGTCTCATAACCACCGGACTATTTGATTCTCAAAATCGAAAGGTAAATTTGTTACTAATAAATTGTTTGTCTGTATTTTCTGTAAAGATTTTCGATAACTTTTGGGAAAAAATATCTTGACCCTCTAGGATTCGAACAAGGATCATCCGTTTCCCAAACCGGTCTCATAACCACCGGACTATTTGATTCACAAAATCGAAAGGTAAATTTGTTACTAATAAATTGTTTGTCTGTATTTTCTGTGAAGATTTTCGATATATTTTGGGAAAAAAAATCTTGACCATCAAGGATTCGAACCAGGATCATCCGTAACCAAAACCGGTCTCATAACCACCGGACTATTTGATTCACAAAATCGAAAGGTAAATTTGTTACTAATAAATTATTTTTTTCTGCATTTTCTGTGAAGATTTTCGATAACTTTTGGGAAAAAATTATCTTGACCCTCTAGGATTAGAACCAGGACCAACCGTTACCAAAACCGGTCTCATAACCACCGGACTATTTGATTCACAAAATCGAAAGGTAAATTTGTTACTAATAAATTGTTTGTCTGTATTTGCTGTGAAGATTTTCGATAACTTTTTGGAAAAAATATCTTTACCCAATAGGATTCGAACCAGGATCATTCGTTACCAAAACCGGTCTCATAACCACCGGATTATTTGATTCACAAAATCGAAAAGTAAATTTGTTACTAATAAATTATTTTTCTGTATTTTCTGTGAAGATTTTCGATAACTTTTGGGAAAAAATTATCTTGACCCTCTAGGATTCGAATCTGGATCATCCGTTACCAAAACCGGTCTCATAACCACCGGTCTATTTGATTCACAAAATCGAAAGGTAAATTTGTTACTAATAAATTGTTTGTCTGTATTTGCTGTGAAGATTTTCGATAACTTTTTGGAAAAAATATCTTTACCCAATAGGATTCGAACCAGGATCATTCGTTACCAAAACCGGTCTCATAACCACCGGACTATTTGATTCACAAAATCGAAAGGTAAATTTGTTACTAATAAATTGTTTGTCTGTATTTTCTGTGAAGATTTTCGATAACTTTTTGGAAAAAATATCTTGACCCAATAGGATTTGAACCAGGATCATCCGTAACCAAAACCGGTCTCATAACCAACGGACTATTTGATTCACAATATCGAAAGGTAAATTTGTTACTAATAAATTATTTTTTCTGTATTTTCTGTGAAGATTTTCGATAACTTTTGGGAAAAAATATCTTGACCCTCTTGCATTTGAACAAGGATCATTCTTTACCAAAACCGGTCTCATAACCACCGGACTATTTGATTCTCAAAATCGAAAGGTAAATTTGTTACTAATAAATTATTTTTTCTGTATTTTCTGTGAAGATTTTCGATAACTTTTGGAAAAAAAATATCTTGACCATCTAGGATTCGAACTAGGATCATCCGTAACCAAAACCGGTCTCATAACCACCGGACTATTTGATTCACAAAATCGAAAGGTAAATTTGTTACTAATAAATTTTTTTTTTCTGTATTTTCTGTGAAGATTTTCGATAACTTTTGGGAAAAAATTATCTTGACCCTCTAGGATTAGAACCAGGACCAACCGTTACCAAAACCGGTCTCATAACCACCGGACTATTTGATTCACAAAATCGAAAGGTAAATTTGTTACTAATAAATTGTTTGTCTGTATTTGCTGTGAAGATTTTCGATAACTTTTTGGAAAAAATATCTTTACCCAATAGGATTCGAACCAGGATCATTCGTTACCAAAACCGGTCTCATAACCACCGGACTATTTGATTCACAAAATCGAAAGGTAAATTTGTTACTAATAAATTGTTTGTCTGTATTTGCTGTGAAGATTTTCGATAACTTTTTGGAAAAAATATCTTTACCCAATAGGATTCGAACCAGGATCATTCGTTACCAAAACCGGTCTCATAACCACCGGACTATTTGATTCACAAAATCGAAAGGTAAATTTGTTACTAATAAATTATTTTTCTGTATTTTCTGTGAAGATTTTCGATAACTTTTGGGAAAAAATTATCTTGACCCTCTAGGATTCGAACCAGGATCATCCGTTACCAAAACCGGTCTCATAACCACCGGTCTATTTGATTCACAAAAATCGAAAGGTAAATTTGTTACTAATAAATTGTTTGTCTGTATGTGCTGTGAAGATTTTCGATAACTTTTTGGAAAAAATATCTTTACCCAATAGGATTCGAACCAGGATCATTCGTTACCAAAACCGGTCTCATAACCACCGGACTATTTGACTCACAAAATCGAAAGGTAAATTTGTTACTAATAAATTGTTTGTCTGTATTTTCTGTGAAGATTTTCGATAACTTTTTGGAAAAAATATCTTGACCCAATAGGATTTGAACCAGGATCATCCGTAACCAAAACCGGTCTCATAACCAACGGACTATTTGATTCACAATATCGAAAGGTAAATTTGTTACTAATAAATTATTTTTTCTGTATTTTCTGTGAAGATTTTCGATAACTTTTGGGAAAAAATATCTTGACCCTCTTGCATTTGAACCAGGATCATTCTTTACCAAAACCGGTCTCATAACCACCGGACTATTTGATTCTCAAAATCGAAAGGTAAATTTGTTACTAATAAATTGTTTGTCTGTATTTTCTGTGAAGATTTTCGATAACTTTTCGGAAAAAAATATCTTGACCATCTAGGAATCGAATCTGGATCATCCGTTACCAAAACCGGTCTCATAACCACCGGACTATTTGATTCACAAAATCGAAAGGTAAATTTGTTACTAATAAATTATTTTTTCTGTATTTTCTGTGAAGATTTTCGATAACTTTTTTGGAAAAAAATCTCTTGACCCTCTAGGATTCGAATCTGGATCATCCGCTACCAAAACCGGTCTCATAACCACCGGACTATTTGATTCACAATATCGAAAGGTTAATTTGTTACTAATACATTGTTTGTCTGTATTTTCCGTGAAGATTTTCGATAACTTTTCGGAAAAAATATCTTGACCCTCTAGGATTCGAACCAGGATCTTTTGTTACCAAAACCGGTCTCATTACCACCGGACTATTTGATACTCAAAATCGAAAGGTAAATTTGTTACTAATAAATTGTTTGTCTGTGTTTTCTGTGAAGATTTTCGATAACTTTTGGGAAAAAATATCTTGATCCTCTAGGATTCGAACCAGGATCATCCGTTTCCCAAACCGGTCTCATATCCACCGGACTATTTGATTCACAATATCGAAAGGTAAATTTGTTACTAATAAATTATTTTTTCTGTATTTTCTGTGAAGATTTTCGATAACTTTTGGGAAAAAAATTATCTTGACCCTCTAGGATTCGAACCAGGATCATCCGTTACCAAAACCGGTCTCATAACCACCGGACTATTTGATTCACAAAATCGAAAGGTAAATTTGTTACTAATAAATTGTTTGTCTGTATTTGCTGTGAAGATTTTCGATAACTTTTTGGAAAAAAATATCTTTACCCTCTAGGATTCGAACCAGGATCATTCGTTACCAAAAACCGGTCTCATAACCACCGGACTATTTGATTCACAAAATCGTTATGTAAATTTGTTACTGAGAATTTTTTTTTTATGTATTTTCTGTGAAGATTTTCAATAACTTTTGGGAAAAAAATATCTTGATCCTCTAGGATTCGAATCAGGATCATCCATTAGCCAAACCGGTCTCATAACCACTGGACTAATTGATTCACAAAATCGAAAGGTAAATTTGTTACTAATAAATTGTTTGTCTGTATTTGCTGTGAAGATTTTCGATAACTTTTTGGAAAAAATATCTTTACCCAATAGGATTCGAACCAGGATCATTTGTTACCAAAACCGGTCTTATAACCACCGGACTATTTGATTCACAAAATCGAAATGTAAATTTGTTACTAATAAATTGTTTGTCTGTATTTTCTGTGAAGATTTTCGATAACTTTTGGGAAAAAATATCTTGACCCTCAAGGTATTCGAACCAGGATCATCCGTAACCAAAACCGGTCTCATAACCACCGGACTATTTGATTCACAATATCGAAAGGTAAATTTGTTACTAATAAATTATTTTTTCTGTATTTTCTGTGAAGATTTTCGATAACTTTTGGGAAAAAAATATCTTGATCCTCTAGCATTCGAATCAGGAACATCCATTAGCCAAACCGGTACATAACCACCAGACTATTTGATTCAAAAAATCGAAAGGTAAATTTGTTACTAATAAATTGTTTGTCTGTATTTGCTGTGAAGATTTTCGATAACTTTTTGGAAAAAATATCTTTACCCTCTAGGATTCGAACCAGGATCATTCGTTACCAAAAACCGGTCTCATAACCACTGGACTATTTGATTCACAAAATCGAAAGGTAAATTTGTTACTAATAAATTGTTTGTCTGTATTTGCTCAGAAGATTTTCGATAACTTTTTGGAAAAAATATCTTGACCCAATAGGATTCGAACCAGGATCATTCGTTACCAAAACCGGTCTCATAACCACCGGACTATTTGATTCACAAAATCGAAATGTAAATTTGTTACTAATAAATTGTTTGTCTGTATTTTCTGTGAAGATTTTCGATAACTTTTGGGAAAAAATATCTTGACCCTCTAGGATTCGAACCAGGATCATCCGTAACCAAAACTGGTCTCATAACCACAGGACTATTTGATTCACAAAATTGAAAGGTAAATTTGTTACTAATAAATAATTTTTTTCTGTATTTTCTGTGAAGATTTTCGATAATTTTTTTGGAAAAAAATCTTTTGACCCTCTAGGATTCGAATCTGGATCATCCGCTACCAAAACCGGTCTCATAACCACCGGACTATTTGATTCACAATATCGAAAGGTTAATTTGTTACTAATAAATTGTTTGTCTGTATTTTCTGTGAAGATTTTCGATAACTTTTAGGAAAAAATTATGTTGACCCTCTAGGATTCGAACCAGGATCATCCGTTACCAAAACCGGTCTCATATCCACCGGACTATTTGATTCACAATATCGAAAGGTAAATTTGTTACTAATAAATTATTTTTTTCTGTATTTTCTGTGAAGATTTTCGATAACTTTTGGAAAAAAATATCTTGACCCTCTAGGATTCGAATCTGGATCATCCGTTACCAAAACCGGTCTCATAACCACCGGACTATTTGATTCACAAAATCTAAAGGTAAATTTGTTACTAATAAATTGTTTGTCTGTATTTTCTGTGAAGATTTTCGATAACTTTCCGGAAAAAATATCTTGACACTCTAGGATTCGAACCAGGATCATCCGTTACCAAAACCGGTCTCATAACCACCGGACTATTTGATTCACAAAATCGAAAGGTAAATTTGTTACTAATAAATTGTTTGTCTGTATTTTCTGTGAAGATTTTCGATAACTTTTCGGAAAAAATATCTTGACCCTCTAGGATTCGAACCAGGATCATTCTTTACCAAACCGGTCTCATAACCACCGGACTATTTGATTCTCAAAATCGAAAGGTAAATTTGTTACTAATAAATTGTTTGTCTGTATTTTCTGTGAAGATTTTCGATAACTTTTGGGAAAAAATTATCTTGACCCTCTAGGATTCGAACCAGGATCATCCGTTACCAAAACCGGTCTCATAACCACCGGACTATTTGATTCACAAAATCGAAAGGTAAATTTGTTACTAATAAATTGTTTGTCTGTATTTTCTGTGAAGATTTTCGATAACTTTTCGGAAAAAATATCTTGACCCTCTAGGATTCGAACCAGGATCATTCTTTACCAAACCGGTCTCATAACCACCGGACTATTTGATTCTCAAAATCGAAAGGTAAATTTGTTACTAATAAATTGTTTGTCTGTATTTTCTGTGAAGATTTTCGATAACTTTTGGGAAAAAATTATCTTGACCCTCTAGGATTCGAACCAGGATCATCCGTTACCAAAACCGGTCTCATAACCACCGGACTATTTGATTCACAAAATCGAAAGGTAAATTTGTTACTAATAAATTGTTTGTCTGTATTTTCTGTGAAGATTTTCGATAACTTTTGGGAAAAAATTATCTTGACCCTCTAGGATTCGAACCAGGATCATCCGTTACCAGAACCGGTCTCATAACCACCGGACTATTTGATTCACAAAATCGAAAGGTAAATTTGTTACTAATAAATTGTTTGTCTGTATTTGCTGTGAAGATTTTCGATAACTTTTTGGAAAAAAATATCTTTACCCTCTAGGATTCGAACCAGGATCATTCGTTACCAAAAACCGGTCTCATAACCACTGGACTATTTGATTCACAAAATCGAAAGGTAAATTTGTTACTAATAAATTGTTTGTCTGTATTTGCTGTGAAGATTTTCGATAACTTTTTGGAAAAAATATCTTTACCCAATAGGATTCGAACCAGGATCATTCGTTACCAAAACCGGTCTCATAACCACCGGACTATTTGATTCACAAAATCGAAATGTAAATTTGTTACTAATAAATTGTTTGTCTGTATTTTCTGTGAAGATTTTCGATAACTTTTGGGAAAAAATATCTTGACCCTCTAGGATTCGAACCAGGATCATCCGTAACCAAAACTGGTCTCATAACAACAGGACTATTTGATTCACAAAATTGAAAGGTAAATTTGTTACTAATAAATAATTTTTTTCTGTATTTTCTGTGAAGATTTTCGATAATTTTTTTGGAAAAAAATCTCTTGACCCTCTAGGATTCGAATCTGGATCATCCGCTACCAAAACCGGTCTCATAACCACCGGACTATTTGATTCACAATATCGAAAGGTTAATTTGTTACTAATAAATTGTTTGTCTGTATTTTCTGTGAAGATTTTCGATAACTTTTGGGAAAAAATATCTTGACCCTCTAGGATTCGAACCAGGATCATTCGTTACCAAAAACCGGTCTCATAACCACTGGACTATTTGATTCACAAAATCGAAAGGTAAATTTGTTACTAATAAATTGTTTGTCTGTATTTGCTGTGAAGATTTTCGATAACTTTTTGGAAAAAATATCTTTACCCAATAGGATTCGAACCAGGATCATTCGTTACCAAAACCGGTCTTATAACCACCGGACTATTTGATTCACAAAATCCAAATGTAAATTTGTTACTAATAAATTGTTTGTCTGTATTTTCTGTGAAGATTTTCGATAACTTTTGGGAAAAAATATCTTGACCCTCTAGGATTCGAACCAGGATCATCCGAAACCAAAACTGGTCTCATAACAACAGGACTATTTGATTCACAAAATTGAAAGGTAAATTTGTTACTAATAAATAATTTTTTTCTGTATTTTCTGTGAAGATTTTCGATAATTTTTTTGGAAAAAAATCTCTTGACCCTCTAGGATTCGAATCTGGATCATCCGCTACCAAAACCGGTCTCATAACCACCGGACTATTTGATTCACAATATCGAAAGGTTAATTTGTTACTAATAAATTGTTTGTCTGTATTTTCTGTGAAGATTTTCGATAACTTTTGGGAAAAAATATCTTGACCCTCTAGGATTCGAACCAGGATCATCCGTAACCAAAACCGGTCTCATAACCACCGGACTATTTGATTCACAAAATCGAAAGGTAAATTTGTTACTAATAAATTATTTTTTTTCTGTATTTTCTGTGAAGATTTTCGATAACTTTTGGGAAAAAATTATCTTGACCCTCTAGGATTCGAACCAGGATCATCCGTTACCAAAACCGGTCTCATAACCACCGGACTATTTGATTCACAAAATCGAAAGGTAAATTTGTTACTAATAAATTGTTTGTCTGTATTGGCTGTGAAGATTTTCGATAACTTTTGGGAAAAAAATATCTTGACCCTCTAGGATTCGAACCAGGATCATCCGAAACCAAAACCGGTCTCATAACCACCGGACTATTTGATTCACAAAATCGAAATGTAAATTTGTTACTAATAAATTGTTTGTCTGTATTTTCTGTGAAGATTTTCGATAACTTTTGGGAAAAAATATCTTGACCCTCTAGGATTCGAACCAGGATCATCCGTAACCAAAACTGGTCTCATAACAACAGGACTATTTGATTCACAAAATTGAAAGGTAAATTTGTTACTAATAAATAATTTTTTTCTGTATTTTCTGTGAAGATTTTCGATAATTTTTTTGGAAAAAAATCTCTTGACCCTCTAGGATTCGAATCTGGATCATCCGCTACCAAAACCGGTCTCATAACCACCGGACTATTTGATTCACAATATCGAAAGGTTAATTTGTTACTAATAAATTGTTTGTCTGTATTTTCTGTGAAGATTTTCGATAACTTTTAGGAAAAAATTATCTTGACCCTCTAGGATTCGAACCAGGATCATCGGTTACCAAAACCGGTCTCATATCCACCGGACTATTTGATTCACAATATCGAAAGGTAAATTTGTTACTAATAAATTATTTTTTTCTGTATTTTCTGTGAAGATTTTCGATAACTTTTGGAAAAAAATATCTTGACCCTCTAGGATTCGAATCTGGATCATCCGTTACCAAAACCGGTCTCATAACCACCGGACTATTTGATTCACAAAATCTAAAGGTAAATTTGTTACTAATAAATTGTTTGTCTGTATTTTCTGTGAAGATTTTCGATAACTTTCCGGAAAAATTATCTTGACCCTCTAGGATTCGAACCATGATCATCCGTTACCAAAACCGGTCTCATAACCACCGGACTATTTGATTCACAAAATCGAAAGGTAAATTTGTTACTAATAAATTGTTTGTCTGTATTTGCTGTGAAGATTTTCGATAACTTTTTGGAAAAAAATATCTTTACCCTCTAGGATTCGAACCAGGATCATTCGTTACCAAAAACCGGTCTCATAACCACCGGACTATTTGATTCACAAAATCGAAATGTAAATTTGTTACTAATAAATTGTTTGTCTGTATTTTCTGTGAAGATTTTCGATAACTTTTGGGAAAAAAATATCTTGATCCTCTAGGATTCGAATCAGGATCATCCATTAGCCAAACCGGTCTCATAACCACTGGACTATTTGATTCACAAAATCGAAAGGTAAATTTGTTACTAATAAATTGTTTGTCTGTATTTGCTGTGAAGATTTTCGATAACTTTTTGGAAAAAATATCTTTACCCAATAGGATTCGAACCAGGATCATTCGTTACCAAAACCGGTCTTATAACCACCGGACTATTTGATTCACAAAATCGAAATGTAAATTTGTTACTAATAAATTGTTTGTCAACATTTTCTGTGACGATTTTCGATAACTTTTGGGAAAAAAATATCTTGACCCTCAAGGTATTCGAACCAGGATCATCCGTAACCAAAACCGGTCTCATAACCACCGGACTATTTGATTCACAATATCGAAAGGTAAATTTGTTACTAATAAATTATTTTTTCTGTATTTTTTGTGAAGATTTTCGATAACTTTTGGGAAAAAAATATCTTGATCCTCTAGCATTCGAATCAGGAACATCCATTAGGCAAACCGGTACATAACCACCAGACTATTTGATTCACAAAATCGAAAGGTAAATTTGTTACTAATAAATTGTTTGTCTGTATTTGCTGTGAAGATTTTCGATAACTTTTTGGAAAAAAATATCTTTACCCTCTAGGATTCGAACCAGGATCATTCGTTACCAAAAACTGGTCTCATAACCACTGGACTATTTGATTCACAAAATCGAAAGGTAAATTTGTTACTAATAAATTGTTTGTCTGTTTTTGCTCAGAAGATTTTCGATAACTTTTTGGAAAAAATATCTTTACCCAATAGGATTCAAACCAGGATCATTCGTTAACAAAACCGGTCTCATAACCACCGGACTATTTGATTCACAATATCGAAATGTAAATTTGTTACTAATAAATTGTTTGTCTGTATTTTCTGTGAAGATTTTCGATAACTTTTGGGAAAAAATATCTTGACCCTCTAGGATTCGAACCAGGATCATCCGTAACCAAAACTGGTCTCATAACCACAGGACTATTTGATTCACAAAATTGAAAGGTAAATTTGTTACTAATAAATAATTTTTTTCTGTATTTTCTGTGAAGATTTTCGATAATTTTTTTGGAAAAAAATCTCTTGACCCTCTAGGATTCGAATCTGGATCATCCGCTACCAAAACCGGTCTCATAACCACCGGACTATTTGATTCACAATATCGAAAGGTTAATTTGTTACTAATAAATTGTTTGTCTGTATTTTCTGTGAAGATTTTCGATAACGTTTAGGAAAAAATTATCTTGACCCTCTAGGATTCGAACCAGGATCATCCGTTACCAAAACCGGTCTCATATCCACCGGACTATTTTATTCACAATATCGAAAGGTAAATTTGTTACTAATAAATTATTTTTTTCTGTATTTTCTGTGAAGATTTTCGATAACTTTTGGAAAAAAATATCTTGACCCTCTAGGATTCGAATCTGGATCATCCGTTACCAAAACCGGTCTCATAACCACCGGACTATTTGATTCACAAAATCTAAAGGTAAATTTGTTACTAATAAATTGTTTGTCTGTATTTTCTGTGAAGATTTTCGATAACTTTCCGGAAAAAATATCTTGACACTCTAGGATTCGAACCAGGATCATCCGTTACCAAAACCGGTCTCATAACCACCGGACTATTTGATTCACAATATCGAAATGTAAATTTGTTACTAATAAATTGTTTGTCTGTATTTTCTGTGAAGATTTTCGATAACTTTTCGGAAAAAATATCTTGACACTCTAGGATTCGAACCAGGATCATCCGTTACCAAAACCGGTCTCATAACCACCGGACTATTTGATTCACAATATCGAAAGGTAAATTTGTTACTAATAAATTGTTTGTCTGTATTTTCTGTGAAGATTTTCGATAACTTTTGGGAAAAAATATCTTGACCCTCTAGGATTCGAACCAGGATCATTCTTTACCAAACCGGTCTCATAACCACCGGACTATTTGATTCTCAAAATCGAAAGGTAAATTTGTTACTAATAAATTGTTTGTCTGTATTTTCTGTGAAGATTTTCGATAACTTTTGGGAAAAAATTATCTTGACCCTCTAGGATTCGAACCAGGATCATCCGTTACCAAAACCGGTCTCATAACCACCGGACTATTTGATTCACAAAATCGAAAGGTAAATTTGTTACTAATAAATTGTTTGTCTGTATTTTCTGTGAAGATTTTCGATAACTTTTTGGAAAAAATATCTTGACCCTCTAGGATTCGAACCAGGATCATCCGTAACCAAAACCGGTCTCATAACCACCGGACTATTTGATTCACAAAATCGAAAGGTAAATTTGTTACTAATAAATTATTTTTTTTCTGTATTTTCTGTGAAGATTTTCGAAAACTTTTGGGAAAAAATTATCTTGACCCTCTAGGATTCGAACCAGGATCATCCGTTACCAAAACCGGTCTCATATCCACCGGACTATTTGATTCACAAAATCGAAAGGTAAATTTGTTACTAATAAATTGTTTGTCTGTATTTGCTGTGAAGATTTTCGATAACTTTTTGGAAAAAAATATCTTTACCCTCTAGGATTCGAACCAGGATCATTCGTTACCAAAAACCGGTCTCATAACCACTGGACTATTTGATTCACAAAATCGAAAGGTAAATTTGTTACTAATAAATTGTTTGTCTGTATTTGCTGTGAAGATTTTCGATAACTTTTTGGAAAAAATATCTTTACCCAATAGGATTCGAACCAGGATCATTCGTTACCAAAACCGGTCTCATAACCACCGGACTATTTGATTCACAAAATCGAAATGTAAATTTGTTACAAATAAATTATTTTTTCTGTATTTTCTGTGAAGATTTTCGATAACTTTTTGGAAAAAATATCTTGACCCTCTAGGATTCGAACCAGGATCATCCGTAACCAGAACCGGTCTCATAACCACCGGACTATTTGATTCACAAATCGAAAGGTAAATTTGTTACTAATACATTTTTTTTCTTCTGTATTTTCTGTGAAGATTTTCGATAACTTTTGGGAAAAAATATCTTGACCCTCTAGGATTCGAACCAGGATCATCCGTAACCAAAACCGGTCTCATAACCACCGGACTATTTGATTCACAAAATCGAAAGGTAAATTTGTTACTAATAAATTATTTTTTTCTGTATTTTCTGTGAAGATTTTCGATAACTTTTTGGAAAAAAATATCTTTACCCTCTAGGATTCGTACCAGGATCATTCGTTACCAAAACCGGTCTCATAACCACCGGACTATTTGATTCACAAAATCGAAAGGTAAATTTGTTAATAATAAATTGTTTGTCTGTATTTTCTGTGAAGATTTTCGATAACTTTTGGGAAAAAATATCTTGACCTTCAAGGATTCGAACCAGGATCATCCGTAACCAAAACCGGTCTCATAACCACCGGACTATTTGATTCACAATATCGAAAGGTAAATTTGTTACTAATAAATTATTTTTTCTGTATTTTCTGTGAAGATTTTTGATAACTTTTGGAAAAAAATATCTTGACCCTCTAGGATTCGAACCAGGATCATCCGTAAGCAAAACCGGTCTCATAACCACCGGACTATTTGATTCACAATATCGAAAGGTAAATTTGTTACTAATAAATTATTTTTTTTGTATTTTCTGTGAAGATTTTCGATAACTTTTTGGAAAAAAATATCTTTACCCTCTGGAATTCGAACCAGGATCATTCGTTACCAAAACCGGTCTCATATCCACTGGTCTATTTGATTCACAAAATCGAAAGGTAAATTTGTTACTAATAAATTGTTTGTCTGTATTTGCTGTGAAGATTTTCAATAACTTTTGGGAAAAAAATATCTTTACCCAATAGGATTCGAACCAGGATCATTCGTTACCAAAACAGGTCTCATAACCACCGGACTATTTGATTCACAAAATCGAAAGGTAAATTTGTTACTAATAAATTGTTTGTCTGTATTTTCTGTGAAGATTTTCGATAACTTTTGGGAAAAAATAACTTGACCTTCAAGGATTCGAAGCAGGATCATCCGTAACCAAAACCGGTCTCATAACCACCGGACTATTTGATTCACAATATCGAAAGGTAAATTTGTTACTAATAAATTATTTTTTCTGTATTTTCTGTGAAGATTTTCGATAACTTTTGGAAAAAAATATCTTGACCCTCTAGGATTCGAACCAGGATCATCCGTTACCAAAACCGGTCTCATAACCACCGGACTATTTGATTCACAATATCGAAAGGTAAATTTGTTACTAATAAATTATTTTTTCTGTATTTTCTGTGAAGATTTTCGATAACTTTTGGGAAAAAATATCTTGACCATCTAGGATTCGAACCAGGATCATTCTTTACCAAAACCGGTCCCATAACCACCGGACTATTTGATTCACAAAATCGAAAGGTAAATTTGTTACTAATAAATTTTTTTTTCTGTATTTTCTGTGAAGATTTTCGATAACTTTTGGGAAAAAATATCTTGACCCTCTAGGATTCGAACCAGGATCATCCGTAACGAAAACCGGTCTCATAACCACCGGACTATTTGATTCACAAAATCGAAAGGTAAATTTGTTACTAATAAATTTTTTTTCCCTGTATTTTCTGTGAAGATTTTCAATAACTTTTGGGAAAAAATATCTTGACCCTCTAGGATTCGAACCAGGATCATCCGTAACCAAAACCGGTCTCATAACCACCGGACTATTTGATTCACAAAATCGAAAGGTAAATTTGTTACTAATAAATTATTTTTTTTCTGTGAAGATTTTCGATAACTTTTTGGAAAAAAATATCTTGACCCTCTAGGATTCGAACCAGGATCATCCGTAACCAAAACCGGTCTCATAACCACCGGACTATTTGATTCACAAAATCGAAAGGTAAATTTGTTACTAATAAATTATTTTTTTCTGTATTTTCTGTGAAGATTTTCGACAACTTTTTGGGAAAAAATATCTTGACCCTCTAGGATTCGAACCAGGATCATCCGTAACCAAAACCGGTCTCATAACCACCGGACTATTTGATTCACAATATCGAAAGGTAAATTTGTTACTAATAAATTATTTTTTCTGTATTTTCTGTGAAGATTTTCGATAACTTTTGGAAAAAAATATCTTGACCCTCTAGGATTCGAACCAGGATCATCCGTAACCAAAACCGGTCTCATAACCACCGGACTATTTGATTCACAATATCGAAAGGTAAATTTGTTAATAATAAATTGTTTGTCTGTATTTTCTGTGAAGATTTTCGATAACTTTTGGGAAAAAATATCTTGACCTTCAAGGATTCGAACCAGGATCATCCGTAACCAAAACCGGTCTCATAACCACCGGACTATTTGATTCACAATATCGAAAGGTAAATTTGTTACTAATAAATTATTTTTTCTGTATTTTCTGTGAAGATTTTCGATAACTTTTGGAAAAAAATATCTTGACCCTCTAGGATTCGAACCAGGATCATCCGTAACCAAAACCGGTCTCATAACCACCGGACTATTTGATTCACAATATCGAAAGGTAAATTTGTTACTAATAAATTATTTTTTTTGTATTTTCTGTGAAGATTTTCGATAACTTTTTGGAAAAAAATATCTTTACCCTCTGGAATTCGAACCAGGATCATTCGTTACCAAAACCGGTCTCATATCCACTGGTCTATTTGATTCACAAAATCGAAAGGTAAATTTGTTACTAATAAATTGTTTGTCTGTATTTGCTGTGAAGATTTTCAATAACTTTTGGGAAAAAAATATCTTTACCCAATAGGATTCGAACCAGGATCATTCGTTACCAAAACAGGTCTCATAACCACCGGACTATTTGATTCACAAAATCGAAAGGTAAATTTGTTACTAATAAATTGTTTGTCTGTATTTTCTGTGAAGATTTTCGATAACTTTTGGGAAAAAATAACTTGACCTTCAAGGATTCGAAGCAGGATCATCCGTAACCAAAACCGGTCTCATAACCACCGGACTATTTGATTCACAATATCGAAAGGTAAATTTGTTACTAATAAATTATTTTTTCTGTATTTTCTGTGAAGATTTTCGATAACTTTTGGAAAAAAATATCTTGACCCTCTAGGATTCGAACCAGGATCATCCGTTACCAAAACCGGTCTCATAACCACCGGACTATTTGATTCACAATATCGAAAGGTAAATTTGTTACTAATAAATTATTTTTTCTGTATTTTCTGTGAAGATTTTCGATAACTTTTGGGAAAAAATATCTTGACCATCTAGGATTCGAACCAGGATCATTCTTTACCAAAACCGGTCCCATAACCACCGGACTATTTGATTCACAAAATCGAAAGGTAAATTTGTTACTAATAAATTTTTTTTTCTGTATTTTCTGTGAAGATTTTCGATAACTTTTGGGAAAAAATATCTTGACCCTCTAGGATTCGAACCAGGATCATCCGTAACGAAAACCGGTCTCATAACCACCGGACTATTTGATTCACAAAATCGAAAGGTAAATTTGTTACTAATAAATTTTTTTTCCCTGTATTTTCTGTGAAGATTTTCAATAACTTTTGGGAAAAAATATCTTGACCCTCTAGGATTCGAACCAGGATCATCCGTAACCAAAACCGGTCTCATAACCACCGGACTATTTGATTCACAAAATCGAAAGGTAAATTTGTTACTAATAAATTATTTTTTTTCTGTGAAGATTTTCGATAACTTTTTGGAAAAAAATATCTTGACCCTCTAGGATTCGAACCAGGATCATCCGTAACCAAAACCGGTCTCATAACCACCGGACTATTTGATTCACAAAATCGAAAGGTAAATTTGTTACTAATAAATTATTTTTTTCTGTATTTTCTGTGAAGATTTTCGACAACTTTTTGGGAAAAAATATCTTGACCCTCTAGGATTCGAACCAGGATCATCCGTAACCAAAACCGGTCTCATAACCACCGGACTATTTGATTCACAATATCGAAAGGTAAATTTGTTACTAATAAATTATTTTTTCTGTATTTTCTGTGAAGATTTTCGATAACTTTTGGAAAAAAATATCTTGACCCTCTAGGATTCGAATCTGGATCATCCGTTACCAAAACCGGTCTCATAACCACCGGACTATTTGATTCTCAAAATCGAAAGGTAAATTTGCTACTAATAAATTGTTTGTCTGTATTTTCTGTGAAGATTTTCGATAACTTTTTGGAAAAAAAATCTTGACCATCTAGGATTCGAACCAGGATCATCCGTAACCAGAACCGGTCTCATAACCACCGGACTATTTGATTCACAAAATCGAAAGGTAAATTTGTTACTAATAAATTTTTTTTCTTCTGTATTTTCTGTGAAGATTTTCGATAACTTTTGGGAAAAAATATCTTGACCCTCTCGGATTCGAACCAGGATCATCCGTAACCAAAACCGGTCTCATAACCACCGGACTATTTGATTCACAAAATCGAAAGGTAAATTTGTTACTAATAAATTATTTTTTTCTGTATTTTCTGTGAAGATTTTCGATAACTTTTTGGAAAAAAATATCTTTACCCTCTGGAATTCGAACCAGGATCATTCGTTACCCAAACCGGTCTCATATCCACTGGTCTATTTGATTCACAAAATCGAAAGGTAAATTTGTTACTAATAAATTGTTTGTCTGTATTTGCTGTGAAGATTTTCGATAACTTTTTGGAAAAAAATATCTTTACCCAATAGGATTCGAACCAGGATCATTCGTTACCAAAACCGGTCTCATAACCACCGGACTATTTGATTCACAAAATCGAAAGGTAAATTTGTTACTAATAAATTGTTTGTTTGTATTTTCTGTGAAGATTTTCGATAACTTTTGGGAAAAAATATCTTGACCCTCTAGGATTCGAACCAGGATCATTCTTTACCAAAACCGGTCCCATAACCACCGGACTATTTGATTCACAAAATCGAAAGATAAATTTGTTAATAATAAATTGTTTGTCTGTATTTGCTGTGAAGATTTTCGATAACTTTTGGAAAAAAATATCTTGACCTTCAAGGATTCGAACCAGGATCATCCGTAACCAAAACCGGTCTCATAACCACCGGACTATTTGATTCACAATATCGAAAGGTAAATTTGTTACTAATACAATATTTTTTCTGTATTTTCTGTGTAGATTTTCGATAACTTTTGGAAAAAAAATATCTTGACCCTCTAGGATTCGAACCAGGATCATCCGTAACCAAAACCGGTCTCATAACCACCGGACTATTTGATTCACAATATCGAAAGGTAAATTTGTTTCTAATAAATTATTTTTTCTGTATTTTCTGTGAAGATTTTCGAAAACTTTTGGAAAAAAATATCTTGACCCTCTAGGATTCGAATCTGGATCATCCGTTACCAAAACCGGTCTCATAACCACCGGACTATTTGATTCACAAAATCGAAAGGTAAATTTGTTACTAATACATTTTTTTTTTCTGTATTTTCTTCGAAGATTTTCGATAACTTTTAGGAAAAAATATCTTGACCCTCTAGGATTCGAACCAGGATCATCCGTAACCAAAACCGGTCTCATAACCACCGGACTATTTGATTCACAAAATCGAAAGGTAAATTTGTTACTAATGATTTATTTTTTCTGTATTTTCTGTGAAGATTTTCGATAACTTTTTGGAAAAAATATCTTGACCCTCTAAGATTCGAACCAGGATCATCCGTTTCCCAAACCGGTCTCATAACCACCGGACTATTTGATTCACAAAATCGAAAGGTAAATTTGTATCTAATAATTTTTTTTTTTTTGTATTTTCTGTGAAGATTTTCGATAACTTCTGGTAAAAAATATCTTGACCCTCTAGGATTCGAACCAGGATCATCCGTTACCAAAACCGGACTCATAACCACCAGACTATTTGATTCAAAAAATCGAAAGGTAATTTTGTTACTAATAAAATATTTTTTCTGTATTTTCTGTGAAGATTTTTGATAACTTTTTTGGAAAAAAATATCTTGACCCTCTAGGATTCGAATCTGGATCATCCGTTACCAAAACCGGTCTCATAACCACCGGACTATTTGACTCACAATATCGAAAGGTAAATTTGTTACTAATAAATTGTTTGTCTGTATTTTCTATGAAGATTTTCGATAACTTTTGGGAAAAATATCTTGACCCTCTAGGATTCGAACCAGGATCATCCGTTTCCCAAACCGGTCTCATAACCACCGGACTATTTGATTCACAAAATCGAAAGGTAAATTTGTTTCTAATAAATTATTTTTTTTGTATTTTCTGTGAAGATTTTCGAAAACTTTTGGAAAAAAATATCTTGACCCTCTAGGATTCGAATCTGGATCATCCGTTACCAAAACCGGTCTCATAACCACCGGACTATTTGATTCACAAAATCGAAAGGTAAATTTGTTACTAATACATTTTTTTTTTCTGTATTTTCTGTGAAGATTTTCGATAACTTTTGGAAAAAAATATCTTGACCCTCTAGGATTCGAATCTGGATCATCCGTTACCAAAACCGGTCTCATAACCACCGGACTATTTGATTCTCAAAATCGAAAGGTAAATTTGCTACTAATAAATTGTTTGTCTGTATTTTCTGTGAAGATTTTCGATAACTTTTTGGAAAAAAAATCTTGACCATCTAGGATTCGAACCAGGATCATCCGTAACCAGAACCGGTCTCATAACCACCGGACTATTTGATTCACAAAATCGAAAGGTAAATTTGTTACTAATAAATTTTTTTTCTTCTGTATTTTCTGTGAAGATTTTCGATAACTTTTGGGAAAAAATATCTTGACCCTCTCGGATTCGAACCAGGATCATCCGTAACGAAAACCGGTCTCATAACCACCGGACTATTTGATTCACAAAATCGAAAGGTAAATTTGTTACTAATAAATTATTTTTTTCTGTATTTTCTGTGAAGATTTTCGATAACTTTTTGGAAAAAAATATCTTTACCCTCTGGAATTCGAACCAGGATCATTCGTTACCCAAACCGGTCTCATATCCACTGGTCTATTTGATTCACAAAATCGAAAGGTAAATTTGTTACTAATAAATTGTTTGTCTGTATTTGCTGTGAAGATTTTCGATAACTTTTTGGAAAAAAATATCTTTACCCAATAGGATTCGAACCAGGATCATTCGTTACCAAAACCGGTCTCATAACCACCGGACTATTTGATTCACAAAATCGAAAGGTAAATTTGTTACTAATAAATTGTTTGTTTGTATTTTCTGTGAAGATTTTCGATAACTTTTGGGAAAAAATATCTTGACCCTCTAGGATTCGAACCAGGATCATTCTTTACCAAAACCGGTCCCATAACCACCGGACTATTTGATTCACAAAATCGAAAGATAAATTTGTTAATAATAAATTGTTTGTCTGTATTTGCTGTGAAGATTTTCGATAACTTTTGGAAAAAAATATCTTGACCTTCAAGGATTCGAACCAGGATCATCCGTAACCAAAACCGGTCTCATAACCACCGGACTATTTGATTCACAATATCGAAAGGTAAATTTGTTACTAATACAATATTTTTTCTGTATTTTCTGTGTAGATTTTCGATAACTTTTGGAAAAAAAATATCTTGACCCTCTAGGATTCGAACCAGGATCATCCGTAACCAAAACCGGTCTCATAACCACCGGACTATTTGATTCACAATATCGAAAGGTAAATTTGTTTCTAATAAATTATTTTTTCTGTATTTTCTGTGAAGATTTTCGAAAACTTTTGGAAAAAAATATCTTGACCCTCTAGGATTCGAATCTGGATCATCCGTTACCAAAACCGGTCTCATAACCACCGGACTATTTGATTCACAAAATCGAAAGGTAAATTTGTTACTAATACATTTTTTTTTTCTGTATTTTCTTCGAAGATTTTCGATAACTTTTTGGAAAAAATATCTTGACCCTCTAGGATTCGAACCAGGATCATCCGTAACCAAAACCGGTCTCATAACCACCGGACTATTTGATTCACAAAATCGAAAGGTAAATTTGTTACTAATGATTTATTTTTTCTGTATTTTCTGTGAAGATTTTCGATAACTTTTTGGAAAAAATATCTTGACCCTCTAAGATTCGAACCAGGATCATCCGTTTCCCAAACCGGTCTCATAACCACCGGACTATTTGATTCACAAAATCGAAAGGTAAATTTGTATCTAATAATTTTTTTTTTTTTTGTATTTTCTGTGAAGATTTTCGATAACTTCTGGTAAAAAATATCTTGACCCTCTAGGATTCGAACCAGGATCATCCGTTACCAAAACCGGTCTCATAACCACCAGACTATTTGATTCAAAAAATCGAAAGGTAATTTTGTTACTAATAAAATATTTTTTCTGTATTTTCTGTGAAGATTTTTGATAACTTTTTTGGAAAAAAATATCTTGACCCTCTAGGATTCGAATCTGGATCATCCGTTACCAAAACCGGTCTCATAACCACCGGACTATTTGACTCACAATATCGAAAGGTAAATTTGTTACTAATAAATTGTTTGTCTGTATTTTCTATGAAGATTTTCGATAACTTTTGGGAAAAATATCTTGACCCTCTAGGATTCGAACCAGGATCATCCGTTTCCCAAACCGGTCTCATAACCACCGGACTATTTGATTCACAAAATCGAAAGGTAAATTTGTTTCTAATAAATTATTTTTTTTGTATTTTCTGTGAAGATTTTCGAAAACTTTTGGAAAAAAATATCTTGACCCTCTAGGATTCGAATCTGGATCATCCGTTACCAAAACCGGTCTCATAACCACCGGACTATTTGATTCACAAAATCGAAAGGTAAATTTGTTACTAATACATTTTTTTTTTCTGTATTTTCTTCGAAGATTTTCGATAACTTTTAGGAAAAAATATCATGACCCTCTAGGATTCGAACCAGGATCATCCGTAACCAAAACCGGTCTCATAACCACCGGACTATTTGATTCACAAAATCGAAAGGTAAATTTGTTACTAATGATTTATTTTTTCTGTATTTTCTGTGAAGATTTTCGATAACTTTTTGGAAAAAATATCTTGACCCTCTAAGATTCGAACCAGGATCATCCGTTTCCCAAACCGGTCTCATAACCACCGGACTATTTGATTCACAAAATCGAAAGGTAAATTTGTATCTAATAATTTTTTTTTTTTGTATTTTCTGTGAAGATTTTCGATAACTTCTGGTAAAAAATATCTTGACCCTCTAGGATTCGAACCAGGATCATCCGTTACCAAAACCGGTCTCATAACCACCAGACTATTTGATTCAAAAAATCGAAAGGTAATTTTGTTACTAATAAAATATTTTTTCTGTATTTTCTGTGAAGATTTTTGATAACTTTTTTGGAAAAAAATATCTTGACCCTCTAGGATTCGATTCTGGATCATCCGTTACCAAAACCGGTCTCATAACCACCGGACTATTTGACTCACAATATCGAAAGGTAAATTTGTTACTAATAAATTGTTTGTCTGTATTTTCTATGAAGATTTTCGATAACTTTTGGGAAAAATATCTTGACCCTCTAGGATTCGAACCAGGATCATCCGTTTCCCAAACCGGTCTCATAACCACCGGACTATTTGATTCACAAAATCGAAAGGTAAATTTGTTTCTAATAAATTTTTTTTTTTTGTATTTTCTGTGAAGATTTTCGATAACTTTTGGTAAAAAATATCTTGACCCTCTAGGATTCGAACCAGGATCATCCGTTACCAAAACCGGTCTCATAACCACCAGACTATTTGATTCACAAAATCGAAAGGTAAATTTGTTACTAATAAATTATTTTTTCTGTATTTTCTGTGAAGATTTTTGATAACTTTTTTGGAAAAAAATATCTTGACCCTCTAGGATTCGAATCTGGATCATCCGTTACCAAAACCGGTCTCATAACCACCGGACTATTTGACTCACAATATCGAAAGGTAAATTTGTTACTAATGAATTATTTTTTCTGTATTTTCTGTGAAGATTTTCGAAAACTTTTGGAAAAAAAATATCTTGACCCTCTAGGATTCGAATCTGGATCATCCGTTACCAAAACCGGTCTCATAACCACCGGACTATTTGATTCACAAAATCGAAAGGTAAATTTGTTACTAATACATTTTTTTTTCTGTATTTTCTGTGAAGATTTTCGATAACTTTTGGGAAAAAATATCTTGACCCTCTAGGATTCGAACCAGGATCATCCGTAACCAAAACCGGTCTCATAACCACCGGAGTATTTGATTCACAAAATCGAAAGGTAAATTTGTTACTAATAAATTATTTTTTTCTGTATTTTCTGTGAAGATTTTCGATAACTTTTTGGAAAAAAATATCTTGACCCTCTAGGATTCGAACCAGGATCATCCGTAACCAAAACCGGTCTCATAACCACAGGACTATTTGATTCACAAAATCGAAAGGTAAATTTGTTACTAATGAATTATTTTTTCTGTATTTTCTGTGAAGATTTTCGAAAACTTTTGGAAAAAAAATATCTTGACCCTCTAGGATTCGAATCTGGATCATCCGTTACCAAAACCGGTCTCATAACCACCGGACTATTTGATTCACAAAATCGAAAGGTAAATTTGTTACTAATACATTTTTTTTTCTGTATTTTCTGTGAAGATTTTCGATAACTTTTGGGAAAAAATATCTTGACCCTCTAGGATTCGAACCAGGATCATCCGTAACCAAAACCGGTCTCATAACCACCGGACTATTTGATTCACAAAATCGAAAGGTAAATTTGTTACTAATAAATTATTTTTTTCTGTATTTTCTGTGAAGATTTTCGATAACTTTTTGGAAAAAAATATCTTTACCCTCTAGGATTCGAACCAGGATCATTCTTTACCAAACCGGTCTCATAACCACCGGACTATTTGATTTTCAAAATCGAAAGGTAAATTTGTTACTATAAATTGTTTGTCTGTATTTTCTGTGAAGATTTTCGATAACTTTTGGGAAAAAATATCTTGACCCTCTAGGATTCGAACCAGGATCATCCGTAACCAAAACCGGTCTCATAACCACCGGACTATTTGATTCACAAAATCGAAAGGTAAATTTGTTACTAATGAATTATTTTTTCTGTATTTTCTGTGAAGATTTTCGATAACTTTTGGAAAAAAATATCTTGACCCTCTAGGATTCGAACCAGGATCATCCGTTACCAAAACCGGTCTCATAACCACCGGACTATTTGATTCACAATATCGAAAGGTAAATTTGTTACTAATAAATTATTTTTTTTGTATTTTCTGTGAAGATTTTCGATAACTTTTTGGAAAAAAATATCTTTACCCTCTGGAATTCGAACCAGGATCATTCGTTACCAAAACCGGTCTCATATCCACTGGTCTATTTGATTCACAAAATCGAAAGGTAAATTTGTTACTAATAAATTGTTTGTCTGTATTTGCTGTGAAGATTTTCAATAACTTTTGGGAAAAAAATATCTTTACCCAATAGGATTCGAACCAGGATCATTCGTTACCAAAACAGGTCTCATAACCACCGGACTATTTGATTCACAAAATCGAAAGGTAAATTTGTTACTAATAAATTGTTTGTCTGTATTTTCTGTGAAGATTTTCGATAACTTTTGGGAAAAAATAACTTGACCTTCAAGGATTCGAACCAGGATCATCCGTAACCAAAACCGGTCTCATAACCACCGGACTATTTGATTCACAATATCGAAAGGTAAATTTGTTACTAATAAATTATTTTTTCTGTATTTTCTGTGAAGATTTTCGATAACTTTTGGAAAAAAATATCTTGACCCTCTAGGATTCGAACCAGGATCATCCGTTACCAAAACCGGTCTCATAACCACCGGACTATTTGATTCACAAAATCGAAAGGTAAATTTGTTACTAATACATTTTTTTTTTCTGTATTTTCTGTGAAGATTTTCGATAACTTTTGGGAAAAAATATCTTGACCCTCTAGGATTCGAACCAGGATCATCCGTAACCAAAACCGGTCTCATAACCACCGGACTATTTGATTCACAAAATCGAAAGGTAAATTTGTTACTAATAAATTATTTTTTTCTGTATTTTCTGTGAAGATTTTCGATAACTTTTTGGAAAAAAATATCTTTACCCTCTAGGATTCGAACCAGGATCATTCTTTACCAAACCGGTCTCATAACCACCGGACTATTTGATTTTCAAAATCGAAAGGTAAATTTGTTACTATAAATGGTTTGTCTGTATTTTCTGTGAAGATTTTCGATAACTTTTGGGAAAAAATATCTTGACCCTCTAGGATTCGAACCAGGATCATCCGTAACCAAAACCGGTCTCATAACCACCGGACTATTTGATTCACAAAATCGAAAGGTAAATTTGTTACTAATGAATTATTTTTTCTGTATTTTCTGTGAAGATTTTCGATAACTTTTGGAAAAAAATATCTTGACCCTCTAGGATTCGAACCAGGATCATCCGTTACCAAAACCGGTCTCATAACCACCGGACTATTTGATTCACAATATCGAAAGGTAAATTTGTTACTAATAAATTATTTTTTTTGTATTTTCTGTGAAGATTTTCGATAACTTTTTGGAAAAAAATATCTTTACCCTCTGGAATTCGAACCAGGATCATTCGTTACCAAAACCGGTCTCATATCCACTGGTCTATTTGATTCACAAAATCGAAAGGTAAATTTGTTACTAATAAATTGTTTGTCTGTATTTGCTGTGAAGATTTTCAATAACTTTTGGGAAAAAAATATCTTTACCCAATAGGATTCGAACCAGGATCATTCGTTACCAAAACAGGTCTCATAACCACCGGACTATTTGATTCACAAAATCGAAAGGTAAATTTGTTACTAATAAATTGTTTGTCTGTATTTTCTGTGAAGATTTTCGATAACTTTTGGGAAAAAATAACTTGACCTTCAAGGATTCGAACCAGGATCATCCGTAACCAAAACCGGTCTCATAACCACCGGACTATTTGATTCACAATATCGAAAGGTAAATTTGTTACTAATAAATTATTTTTTCTGTATTTTCTGTGAAGATTTTCGATAACTTTTGGAAAAAAATATCTTGACCCTCTAGGATTCGAACCAGGATCATCCGTTACCAAAACCGGTCTCATAACCACCGGACTATTTGATTCACAATATCGAAAGGTAAATTTGTTACTAATAAATTATTTTTTCTGTATTTTCTGTGAAGATTTTCGATAACTTTTGGGAAAAAATATCTTGACCATCTAGGATTCGAACCAGGATCATTCTTTACCAAAACCGGTCCCATAACCACCGGACTATTTGATTCACAAAATCGAAAGGTAAATTTGTTACTAATAAATTTTTTTTTCTGTATTTTCTGTGAAGATTTTCGATAACTTTTGGAAAAAAATATCTTGACCCTCTAGGATTCGAACCAGGATCATCCGTAACGAAAACCGGTCTCATAACCACCGGACTATTTGATTCACAAAATCGAAAGGTAAATTTGTTACTAATAAATTTTTTTTCCCTGTATTTTCTGTGAAGATTTTCGACAACTTTTTGGGAAAAAATATCTTGACCCTCTAGGATTCGAACCAGGATCATCCGTAACCAAAACCGGTCTCATAACCACCGGACTATTTGATTCACAATATCGAAAGGTAAATTTGTTACTAATAAATTATTTTTTCTGTATTTTCTGTGAAGATTTTCGATAACTTTTGGAAAAAAATATCTTGACCCTCTAGGATTCGAACCAGGATCATCCGTAACCAAAACCGGTCTCATAACCACCGGACTATTTGATTCACAATATCGAAAGGTAAATTTGTTACTAATAAATTACTTTTTCTGTATTTTCTGTGAAGATTTTCGATAACTTTTGGAAAAAAATATCTTGACCCTCTAGGATTCGAATCTGGATCATCCGTTACCAAAACCGGTCTCATAACCACCGGACTATTTGATTCTCAAAATCGAAAGGTAAATTTGCTACTAATAAATTGTTTGTCTGTATTTTCTGTGAAGATTTTCGATAACTTTTTGGAAAAAAAATCTTGACCATCTAGGATTCGAACCAGGATCATCCGTAACCAGAACCGGTCTCATAACCACCGGACTATTTGATTCACAAAATCGAAAGGTAAATTTGTTACTAATAAATTTGTTTTCTTCTGTATTTTCTGTGAAGATTTTCGATAACTTTTGGGAAAAAATATCTTGACCCTCTCGGATTCGAACCAGGATCATCCGTAACCAAAACCGGTCTCATAACCACCGGACTATTTGATTCACAAAATCGAAAGGTAAATTTGTTACTAATAAATTATTTTTTTCTGTATTTTCTGTGAAGATTTTCGATAACTTTTTGGAAAAAAATATCTTTACCCTCTGGAATTCGAACCAGGATCATTCGTTACCCAAACCGGTCTCATATCCACTGGTCTATTTGATTCACAAAATCGAAAGGTAAATTTGTTACTAATAAATTGTTTGTCTGTATTTGCTGTGAAGATTTTCGATAACTTTTTGGAAAAAAATATCTTTACCCAATAGGATTCGAACCAGGATCATTCGTTACCAAAACCGGTCTCATAACCACCGGACTATTTGATTCACAAAATCGAAAGGTAAATTTGTTACTAATAAATTGTTTGTCTGTATTTTCTGTGAAGATTTTCGATAACTTTTGGGAAAAAATATCTTGACCCTCTAGGATTCGAACCAGGATCATTCTTTACCAAAACCGGTCCCATAACCACCGGACTATTTGATTCACAAAATCGAAAGATAAATTTGTTAATAATAAATTGTTTGTCTGTATTTGCTGTGAAGATTTTCGATAACTTTTGGGAAAAAATATCTTGACCTTCAAGGATTCGAACCAGGATCATCCGTAACCAAAACCGGTCTCATAACCACCGGACTATTTGATTCACAATATCGAAAGGTAAATTTGTTACTAATAAAATATTTTTTCTGTATTTTCTGTGTAGATTTTCGATAACTTTTGGAAAAAAAATATCTTGACCCTCTAGGATTCGAACCAGGATCATCCGTAACCAAAACCGGTCTCATAACCACCGGACTATTTGATTCACAATATCGAAAGGTAAATTTGTTTCTAATAAATTATTTTTTCTGTATTTTCTGTGAAGATTTTCGAAAACTTTTGGAAAAAAATATCTTGACCCTCTAGGATTCGAACCAGGATCATTCTTTACCAAAACCGGTCCCATAACCACCGGACTATTTGATTCACAAAATCGAAAGATAAATTTGTTAATAATAAATTGTTTGTCTGTATTTGCTGTGAAGATTTTCGATAACTTTTGGGAAAAAATATCTTGACCTTCAAGGATTCGAACCAGGATCATCCGTAACCAAAACCGGTCTCATAACCACCGGACTATTTGATTCACAATATCGAAAGGTAAATTTGTTACTAATAAATTATTTTTTCTGTATTTTCTGTGAAGATTTTCGAAAACTTTTGGAAAAAAATATCTTGACCCTCTAGGATTCGAATCTGGATCATCCGTTACCAAAACCGGTCTCATAACCACCGGACTATTTGATTCACAAAATCGAAAGGTAAATTTGTTACTAATACATTTTTTTTTTCTGTATTTTCTTCGAAGATTTTCGATAACTTTTAGGAAAAAATATCTTGACCCTCTAGGATTCGAACCAGGATCATCCGTAACCAAAACCGGTCTCATAACCACCGGACTATTTGATTCACAAAATCGAAAGGTAAATTTGTTACTAATGATTTATTTTTTCTGTATTTTCTGTGAAGATTTTCGATAACTTTTTGGAAAAAATATCTTGACCCTCTAAGATTCGAACCAGGATCATCCGTTTCCCAAACCGGTCTCATAACCACCGGACTATTTGATTCACAAAATCGAAAGGTAAATTTGTTACTAATGAATTATTTTTTCTGTATTTTCTGTGAAGATTTTCGAAAACTTTTGGAAAAAAAATATCTTGACCCTCTAGGATTCGAATCTGGATCATCCGTTACCAAAACCGGTCTCATAACCACCGGACTATTTGATTCACAAAATCGAAAGGTAAATTTGTTACTAATACATTTTTTTTTTCTGTATTTTCTGTGAAGATTTTCGATAACTTTTGGGAAAAAATATCTTGACCCTCTAGGATTCGAACCAGGATCATCCGTAACCAAAACCGGTCTCATAACCACCGGACTATTTGATTCACAAAATCGAAAGGTAAATTTGTTACTAATAAATTATTTTTTTCTGTATTTTCTGTGAAGATTTTCGATAACTTTTTGGAAAAAAATATCTTTACCCTCTAGGATTCGAACCAGGATCATTCTTTACCAAACCGGTCTCATAACCACCGGACTATTTGATTTTCAAAATCGAAAGGTAAATTTGTTACTATAAATTGTTTGTCTGTATTTTCTGTGAAGATTTTCGATAACTTTTGGGAAAAAATATCTTGACCCTCTAGGATTCGAACCAGGATCATCCGTAACCAAAACCGGTCTCATAACCACCGGACTATTTGATTCACAAAATCGAAAGGTAAATTTGTTACTAATGAATTATTTTTTCTGTATTTTCTGTGAAGATTTTCGATAACTTTTGGAAAAAAATATCTTGACCCTCTAGGATTCTAACCAGGATCATCCGTTACCAAAACCGGTCTCATAACCACCGGACTATTTGATTCAAAATATCGAAAGGTAAATTTGTTACTAATAAATTATTTTTTTTGTATTTTCTGTGAAGATTTTCGATAACTTTTTGGAAAAAAATATCTTTACCCTCTGGAATTCGAACCAGGATCATTCGTTACCAAAACCGGTCTCATATCCACTGGTCTATTTGATTCACAAAATCGAAAGGTAAATTTGTTACTAATAAATTGTTTGTCTGTATTTGCTGTGAAGATTTTCAATAACTTTTGGGAAAAAAATATCTTTACCCAATAGGATTCGAACCAGGATCATTCGTTACCAAAACAGGTCTCATAACCACCGGACTATTTGATTCACAAAATCGAAAGGTAAATTTGTTACTAATAAATTGTTTGTCTGTATTTTCTGTGAAGATTTTCGATAACTTTTGGGAAAAAATAACTTGACCTTCAAGGATTCGAACCAGGATCATCCGTAACCAAAACCGGTCTCATAACCACCGGACTATTTGATTCACAATATCGAAAGGTAAATTTGTTACTAATAAATTATTTTTTCTGTATTTTCTGTGAAGATTTTCGATAACTTTTGGAAAAAAATATCTTGACCCTCTAGGATTCGAACCAGGATCATCCGTAACCAAAACCGGTCTCATAACCACCGGACTATTTGATTCACAATATCGAAAGGTAAATTTGTTACTAATAAATTATTTTTTCTGTATTTTCTGTGAAGATTTTCGATAACTTTTGGGAAAAAATATCTTGACCATCTAGGATTCGAACCAGGATCATTCTTTACCAAAACCGGTCCCATAACCACCGGACTATTTGATTCACAAAATCGAAAGGTAAATTTGTTACTAATAAATTTTTTTTTCTGTATTTTCTGTGAAGATTTTCGATAACTTTTGGGAAAAAATATCTTGACCCTCTAGGATTCGAACCAGGATCATCCGTAACGAAAACCGGTCTCATAACCACCGGACTATTTGATTCACAAAATCGAAAGGTAAATTTGTTACTAATAAATTTTTTTTCCCTGTATTTTCTGTGAAGATTTTCGACAACTTTTTGGGAAAAAATATCTTGACCCTCTAGGATTCGAACCAGGATCATCCGTAACCAAAACCGGTCTCATAACCACCGGACTATTTGATTCACAATATCGAAAGGTAAATTTGTTACTAATAAATTATTTTTTCTGTATTTTCTGTGAAGATTTTCGATAACTTTTGGAAAAAAATATCTTGACCCTCTAGGATTCGAACCAGGATCATCCGTAACCAAAACCGGTCTCATAACCACCGGACTATTTGATTCACAATATCGAAAGGTAAATTTGTTACTAATAAATTACTTTTTCTGTATTTTCTGTGAAGATTTTCGATAACTTTTGGAAAAAAATATCTTGACCCTCTAGGATTCGAATCTGGATCATCCGTTACCAAAACCGGTCTCATAACCACCGGACTATTTGATTCTCAAAATCGAAAGGTAAATTTGCTACTAATAAATTGTTTGTCTGTATTTTCTGTGAAGATTTTCGATAACTTTTTGGAAAAAAAATCTTGACCATCTAGGATTCGAACCAGGATCATCCGTAACCAGAACCGGTCTCATAACCACCGGACTATTTGATTCACAAAATCGAAAGGTAAATTTGTTACTAATAAATTTGTTTTCTTCTGTATTTTCTGTGAAGATTTTCGATAACTTTTGGGAAAAAATATCTTGACCCTCTCGGATTCGAACCAGGATCATCCGTAACCAAAACCGGTCTCATAACCACCGGACTATTTGATTCACAAAATCGAAAGGTAAATTTGTTACTAATAAATTATTTTTTTCTGTATTTTCTGTGAAGATTTTCGATAACTTTTTGGAAAAAAATATCTTTACCCTCTGGAATTCGAACCAGGATCATTCGTTACCCAAACCGGTCTCATATCCACTGGTCTATTTGATTCACAAAATCGAAAGGTAAATTTGTTACTAATAAATTGTTTGTCTGTATTTGCTGTGAAGATTTTCGATAACTTTTTGGAAAAAAATATCTTTACCCAATAGGATTCGAACCAGGATCATTCGTTACCAAAACCGGTCTCATAACCACCGGACTATTTGATTCACAAAATCGAAAGGTAAATTTGTTACTAATAAATTGTTTGTCTGTATTTTCTGTGAAGATTTTCGATAACTTTTGGGAAAAAATATCTTGACCCTCTAGGATTCGAACCAGGATCATTCTTTACCAAAACCGGTCCCATAACCACCGGACTATTTGATTCACAAAATCGAAAGATAAATTTGTTAATAATAAATTGTTTGTCTGTATTTGCTGTGAAGATTTTCGATAACTTTTGGGAAAAAATATCTTGACCTTCAAGGATTCGAACCAGGATCATCCGTAACCAAAACCGGTCTCATAACCACCGGACTATTTGATTCACAATATCGAAAGGTAAATTTGTTACTAATAAAATATTTTTTCTGTATTTTCTGTGTAGATTTTCGATAACTTTTGGAAAAAAAATATCTTGACCCTCTAGGATTCGAACCAGGATCATCCGTAACCAAAACCGGTCTCATAACCACCGGACTATTTGATTCACAATATCGAAAGGTAAATTTGTTTCTAATAAATTATTTTTTCTGTATTTTCTGTGAAGATTTTCGAAAACTTTTGGAAAAAAATATCTTGACCCTCTAGGATTCGAACCAGGATCATTCTTTACCAAAACCGGTCCCATAACCACCGGACTATTTGATTCACAAAATCGAAAGATAAATTTGTTAATAATAAATTGTTTGTCTGTATTTGCTGTGAAGATTTTCGATAACTTTTGGGAAAAAATATCTTGACCTTCAAGGATTCGAACCAGGATCATCCGTAACCAAAACCGGTCTCATAACCACCGGACTATTTGATTCACAATATCGAAAGGTAAATTTGTTACTAATAAATTATTTTTTCTGTATTTTCTGTGAAGATTTTCGAAAACTTTTGGAAAAAAATATCTTGACCCTCTAGGATTCGAATCTGGATCATCCGTTACCAAAACCGGTCTCATAACCACCGGACTATTTGATTCACAAAATCGAAAGGTAAATTTGTTACTAATACATTTTTTTTTTCTGTATTTTCTTCGAAGATTTTCGATAACTTTTAGGAAAAAATATCTTGACCCTCTAGGATTCGAACCAGGATCATCCGTTACCAAAACCGGTCTCATAACCACCGGACTATTTGATTCACAAAATCGAAAGGTAAATTTGTTACTAATGATTTATTTTTTCTGTATTTTCTGTGAAGATTTTCGATAACTTTTTGGAAAAAATATCTTGACCCTCTAAGATTCGAACCAGGATCATCCGTTTCCCAAACCGGTCTCATAACCACCGGACTATTTGATTCACAAAATCGAAAGGTAAATTTGTTACTAATGAATTATTTTTTCTGTATTTTCTGTGAAGATTTTCGAAAACTTTTGGAAAAAAAATATCTTGACCCTCTAGGATTCGAATCTGGATCATCCGTTACCAAAACCGGTCTCATAACCACCGGACTATTTGATTCACAAAATCGAAAGGTAAATTTGTTACTAATACATTTTTTTTTTCTGTATTTTCTGTGAAGATTTTCGATAACTTTTGGGAAAAAATATCTTGACCCTCTAGGATTCGAACCAGGATCATCCGTAACCAAAACCGGTCTCATAACCACCGGACTATTTGATTCACAAAATCGAAAGGTAAATTTGTTACTAATAAATTATTTTTTTCTGTATTTTCTGTGAAGATTTTCGATAACTTTTTGGAAAAAAATATCTTTACCCTCTAGGATTCGAACCAGGATCATTCTTTACCAAACCGGTCTCATAACCACCGGACTATTTGATTTTCAAAATCGAAAGGTAAATTTGTTACTATAAATTGTTTGTCTGTATTTTCTGTGAAGATTTTCGATAACTTTTGGGAAAAAATATCTTGACCCTCTAGGATTCGAACCAGGATCATCCGTAACCAAAACCGGTCTCATAACCACCGGACTATTTGATTCACAAAATCGAAAGGTAAATTTGTTACTAATGAATTATTTTTTCTGTATTTTCTGTGAAGATTTTCGATAACTTTTGGAAAAAAATATCTTGACCCTCTAGGATTCTAACCAGGATCATCCGTTACCAAAACCGGTCTCATAACCACCGGACTATTTGATTCAAAATATCGAAAGGTAAATTTGTTACTAATAAATTATTTTTTTTGTATTTTCTGTGAAGATTTTCGATAACTTTTTGGAAAAAAATATCTTTACCCTCTGGAATTCGAACCAGGATCATTCGTTACCAAAACCGGTCTCATATCCACTGGTCTATTTGATTCACAAAATCGAAAGGTAAATTTGTTACTAATAAATTGTTTGTCTGTATTTGCTGTGAAGATTTTCAATAACTTTTGGGAAAAAAATATCTTTACCCAATAGGATTCGAACCAGGATCATTCGTTACCAAAACAGGTCTCATAACCACCGGACTATTTGATTCACAAAATCGAAAGGTAAATTTGTTACTAATAAATTGTTTGTCTGTATTTTCTGTGAAGATTTTCGATAACTTTTGGGAAAAAATAACTTGACCTTCAAGGATTCGAACCAGGATCATCCGTAACCAAAACCGGTCTCATAACCACCGGACTATTTGATTCACAATATCGAAAGGTAAATTTGTTACTAATAAATTATTTTTTCTGTATTTTCTGTGAAGATTTTCGAAAACTTTTGGAAAAAAATATCTTGACCCTCTAGGATTCGAACCAGGATCATCCGTTACCAAAACCGGTCTCATAACCACCGGACTATTTGATTCACAATATCGAAAGGTAAATTTGTTACTAATAAATTATTTTTTCTGTATTTTCTGTGAAGATTTTCGATAACTTTTGGGAAAAAATATCTTGACCATCTAGGATTCGAACCAGGATCATTCTTTACCAAAACCGGTCCCATAACCACCGGACTATTTGATTCACAAAATCGAAAGGTAAATTTGTTACTAATAAATTTTTTTTTCTGTATTTTCTGTGAAGATTTTCGATAACTTTTGGGAAAAAATATCTTGACCCTCTAGGATTCGAACCAGGATCATCCGTAACGAAAACCGGTCTCATAACCACCGGACTATTTGATTCACAAAATCGAAAGGTAAATTTGTTACTAATAAATTTTTTTTCCCTGTATTTTCTGTGAAGATTTTCGACAACTTTTTGGGAAAAAATATCTTGACCCTCTAGGATTCGAACCAGGATCATCCGTAACCAAAACCGGTCTCATAACCACCGGACTATTTGATTCACAATATCGAAAGGTAAATTTGTTACTAATAAATTATTTTTTCTGTATTTTCTGTGAAGATTTTCGATAACTTTTGGAAAAAAATAAAAAAATATCTTGACCCTCTAGGATTCGAACCAGGATCATCCGTAACCAAAACCGGTCTCATAACCACCGGACTATTTGATTCACAATATCGAAAGGTAAATTTGTTACTAATAAATTACTTTTTCTGTATTTTCTGTGAAGATTTTCGATAACTTTTGGAAAAAAATATCTTGACCCTCTAGGATTCGAATCTGGATCATCCGTTACCAAAACCGGTCTCATAACCACCGGACTATTTGATTCTCAAAATCGAAAGGTAAATTTGCTACTAATAAATTGTTTGTCTGTATTTTCTGTGAAGATTTTCGATAACTTTTTGGAAAAAAAATCTTGACCATCTAGGATTCGAACCAGGATCATCCGTAACCAGAACCGGTCTCATAACCACCGGACTATTTGATTCACAAAATCGAAAGGTAAATTTGTTACTAATAAATTTTTTTTCTTCTGTATTTTCTGTGAAGATTTTCGATAACTTTTGGGAAAAAATATCTTGACCCTCTCGGATTCGAACCAGGATCATCCGTAACGAAAACCGGTCTCATAACCACCGGACTATTTGATTCACAAAATCGAAAGGTAAATTTGTTACTAATAAATTATTTTTTTCTGTATTTTCTGTGAAGATTTTCGATAACTTTTTGGAAAAAAATATCTTTACCCTCTGGAATTCGAACCAGGATCATTCGTTACCCAAACCGGTCTCATATCCACTGGTCTATTTGATTCACAAAATCGAAAGGTAAATTTGTTACTAATAAATTGTTTGTCTGTATTTGCTGTGAAGATTTTCGATAACTTTTGGGGAAAAAAATATCTTTACCCAATAGGATTCGAACCAGGATCATTCGTTACCAAAACCGGTCTCATAACCACCGGACTATTTGATTCACAAAATCGAAAGGTAAATTTGTTACTAATAAATTGTTTGTCTGTATTTTCTGTGAAGATTTTCGATAACTTTTGGGAAAAAATATCTTGACCCTCTAGGATTCGAACCAGGATCATTCTTTACCAAAACCGGTCCCATAACCACCGGACTATTTGATTCACAAAATCGAAAGATAAATTTGTTAATAATAAATTGTTTGTCTGTATTTGCTGTGAAGATTTTCGATAACTTTTGGGAAAAAATATCTTGACCTTCAAGGATTCGAACCAGGATCATCCGTAACCAAAACCGGTCTCATAACCACCGGACTATTTGATTCACAATATCGAAAGGTAAATTTGTTACTAATAAAATATTTTTTCTGTATTTTCTGTGTAGATTTTCGATAACTTTTGGAAAAAAAATATCTTGACCCTCTAGGATTCGAACCAGGATCATCCGTAACCAAAACCGGTCTCATAACCACCGGACTATTTGATTCACAATATCGAAAGGTAAATTTGTTTCTAATAAATTATTTTTTCTGTATTTTCTGTGAAGATTTTCGAAAACTTTTGGAAAAAAATATCTTGACCCTCTAGGATTCGAATCTGGATCATCCGTTACCAAAACCGGTCTCATAACCACCGGACTATTTGATTCACAAAATCGAAAGGTAAATTTGTTACTAATACATTTTTTTTTTCTGTATTTTCTTCGAAGATTTTCGATAACTTTTAGGAAAAAATATCTTGACCCTCTAGGATTCGAACCAGGATCATCCGTAACCAAAACCGGTCTCATAACCACCGGACTATTTGATTCACAAAATCGAAAGGTAAATTTGTTACTAATGATTTATTTTTTCTGTATTTTCTGTGAAGATTTTCGATAACTTTTTGGAAAAAATATCTTGACCCTCTAAGATTCGAACCAGGATCATCCGTTTCCCAAACCGGTCTCATAACCACCGGACTATTTGATTCACAAAATCGAAAGGTAAATTTGTATCTAATAAATTTTTTTTTTTTGTATTTTCTGTGAAGATTTTCGATAACTTCTGGTAAAAAATATCTTGACCCTCTAGGATTCGAACCAGGATCATCCGTTACCAAAACCGGTCTCATAACCACCAGACTATTTGATTCAAAAAATCGAAAGGTAATTTTGTTACTAATAAAATATTTTTTCTGTATTTTCTGTGAAGATTTTTGATAACTTTTTTGGAAAAAAATATCTTGACCCTCTAGGATTCGAATCTGGATCATCCGTTACCAAAACCGGTCTCATAACCACCGGACTATTTGACTCACAATATCGAAAGGTAAATTTGTTACTAATAAATTGTTTGTCTGTATTTTCTATGAAGATTTTCGATAACTTTTGGGAAAAATATCTTGACCCTCTAGGATTCGAACCAGGATCATCCGTTACCAAAACCGGTCTCATAACCACCGGACTATTTGATTCACAAAATCGAAAGGTAAATTTGTTACTAATACATTTTTTTTTCTGTATTTTCTGTGAAGATTTTCGATAACTTTTGGGAAAAAATATCTTGACCCTCCAGGATTCGAACCAGGATCATCCGTTACCAAAACCGGTCTCATAACCACCAGACTATTTGATTCACAAAATCGAAAGGTAATTTTGTTACTAATAAATTATTTTTTCTGTATTTTCTGTGAAGATTTTTGATAACTTTTTTGGAAAAAAATATCTTGACCCTCTAGGATTCGAATCTGGATCATCCGTTACCAAAACCGGTCTCATAACCACCGGACTATTTGACTCACAATATCGAAAGGTAAATTTGTTACTAATAAATTGTTTGTCTGTATTTTCTGTGAAGATTTTCGATAACTTTTGGGAAAAAATATCTTGACCCTCTAGGATTCGAACCAGGATCATCCGCAACCAAAACCGGTCTCATAACCACCGGACTATTTGATTCACAAAATCGAAAGGTAAATTTGTTACTAATGAATTATTTTTTCTGTATTTTCTGTGAAGATTTTCGATAACTTTTTGGAAAAAATATCTTGACCCTCTAGGATTCGAACCAGGATCATCCGTTTCCAAAACCGGTCTCATAACCACCGGACTATTTGATTCACAAAATCGAAAGGTAAATTTGTTACTAATAAATTATTTTTTCTGTATTTTCTATGAAGATTTTCGATAACTTTTGGGAAAAAAATATCTTGACCCTCTAGGATTCGAACCAGGATCATCCGTAACCAAACCGGTCTCATAACCACCGGACTATTTGATTCACAAAATCGAAAGGTAAATTTGTTACTAATAAATTTTTTTTTCTGTATTTTCTATGAAGATTTTCGATAACTTTTGGGAAAAAAATATCTTGACCCTCTAGGATTCGAACCAGGATCATCCGTAACCAAACCGGTCTCATAACCACCGGACTATTTGATTCACAAAATCGAAAGGTAAATTTGTTACTAATAAATTATTTTTTTCTGTATTTTCTGTGAAGATTTTCGATAACTTTTGGAAAAGAATATCTTGACCCTCTAGGATTCAAACCAGGATCATTCTTTACCAAACCGGTCTCATAACCACCGGACTATTTGATTCTCAAAATCGAAAGGTAAATTTGTTACTAATAAATTGTTTGTCTGTATTTTCTATGAAGATTTTCGATAACTTTTGGGAAAAAATATCTTGACCCTCTAGGATGCGAACCAGGATCATCCGCAACCAAAACCGGTCTCATAACCACCGGACTATTTGATTCACAAAATCGAAAGGTAAATTTGTTACTAATGAATTATTTTTTCTGTATTTTCTGTGAAGATTTTCGATAACTTTTTGGAAAAAATATCTTGACCCTCTAGGATTCGAACCAGGATCATCCGTTTCCCAAACCGGTCTCATAACCACCGGACTATTTGATTCACAAAATCGGAAGGTAAATTTGTTTCTAATAAATTGTTTTTTTTTTGTATTTTCTGTGAAGATTTTCGATAACTTTTGGGAAAAAATATCTTGACCATCTAGGATTCGAACCAGGATCATCCGTTACCAAAACCGGTCTCATAACCACCGGACTATTTGATTCACAAAATCGAAAGGTAAATTTGTTACTAATAAATTATTTTTTCTGTATTTTCTGTGAAGATTTTTGATAACTTTTTTGGAAAAAAATATCTTGACCCTCTAGGATTCGAACCAGGATCATCCGTTACCAAAACCGGTCTCATAACCACCGGACTATTTGATTCACAAAATCGAAAGGTAAATTTGTTACTAATAAATTATTTTTTCTGTATTTTCTGTGAAGATTTTTGATAACTTTTTTGGAAAAATTTTTCTTGACTCTCTAGGATTCGAACCAGGATCATCCGTTACCAAAACTGGTCTCAAAACCACCGGACTATTTGATTCACAAAATCGAAAGGTAAATTTGTTACTAATAAGATATTTTTTTCTGTATTTTCTGTGAAGATTTTCGATAACTTTTGGAAAAAAAATTCTTGACTCTCTAGGATTCGAACCAGGATCATCCGTTACCAAAGCCGGTCTCAAAACCACCGGACTATTTGATTCACAAAATCGAAAGGTAAATTTGTTACTAATAAATTATTTTTTCTGTATTTTCTATGAAGATTTTCGATAACTTTTGGGAAAAAATATCTTGACCCTCTAGGATTCGAACCAGGATCATCCGTAACCAAAACCGGTCTCATAACCACCGGACTATTTGATTCACAAAATCGAAAGGTAAATTTGTTACTAATAAATTATTTTTTTCTGTATTTTCTGTGAAGATTTTCGATAACTTTTGGAAAAGAATATCTTGACCCTCTAGGATTCAAACCAGGATCATCCGTAACCAAAACTGGTCTCATAACCACCGGACTATTTGATTTACAAAAGCGAAAGGTAAATTTGTTACTAATAAATTGTTTGTCTGTATTTTCTGTGAAGATTTTCGATAATTTTTTGGAAAAAATATCTTGACCCTCCAGGATTCGAACCAGGATCATCCGTTTCCCAAACCGGTCTCATAACCACCGGACTATTTGATTCTCAAAATCGAAAGGTAAATTTGTTACTAATAAATTGTTTGTCTGTATTTGCTGTGAAGATTTTCGATAACTTTTGGGAAAAAATATCTTGATCCTCTAGGATTCAAACCAGGATCATCCGTTTCCCAAACCGGTCTCATAACCACCGGACTATTTGATTCACAAAATCGAAAGGTAAATTTGTTACTAATAAATTGTTTGTCTGTATTTTCTGTGAAGATTTTCGATAACTTTTTGGAAAAAATATCTTGACCCTCCAGGATTCGTACCAGGATCTTTCTTTACCAAACCGGTCTCATTACCACCGGACTATTTGATTCTCAAAATCGAAAGGTAAATTTGTTACTAATAAATTGTTTGTCTGTATTTTCTGTGAAGATTTTCGATAACTTTTTTGGAAAAAATATCTTGACCCTCTAGGATTCGAACCAGGATCATCCGTTTACCAAACCGGTCTCATAACCACCGGACTATTTGATTCACAAAATCGGTAAATTTGTTTCTAATAAATTATTTTGTTTTGTATTTTCTGTGAAGATTTTCGATAACTTTGGGGAAAAAATATCTTGACCCTCTAGGATTCGAACCAGGATCATCCGTAACCAAAACCGGTCTCATAACCACCGGACTATTTGATTCACAAAATCGAAAGGTAAATTTGTTACTAATGAATTATTTTTTCTGTATTTTCTGTGAAGATTTTCGATAACTTTTTGGAAAAAATATCTTGACCCTCTAGGATTCGAACCAGGATCATCCGTTTCCCAAACCGGTCTCATAACCACAGGACTATTTGATTCACAAAATCGAAAGGTAAATTTATTTCTAATAAATTATTTTTTTTGTGTATTTTCTGTGAAGATTTTCGATAACTTTTGGAAAAAAATTTCTTGACCCTCTAGGATTCGAACCAGGATCATCCGTTACCAAAACCGGTCTCAAAACCACCGGACTATTTGATTCTCAAAATCGAAAGGTGAATTTGTTACTAATAAATTGTTTGTCTGTATTTCTGTGAAGATTTTCGAAAACTTTTGGGAAAAAATATCTTGACCCTCTAGGATTCGAACCAGGATCATCCGTTACCAAAACCGGTCTCATAACCACCGGACTATTTGATTCACAAAATCGAAAGGTAAATTTGTTACTAATAAATTATTTTTTTCTGTATTTTCTGTGAAGATTTTCGATAACTTTTGGGAAAAAATATCTTGACCCTCTAGGATTCGAACCAGGATCATCCGAAACCAAAACCGGTTCATAACCATCGGACTATTTGATTCACAAAAGCGAAAGGTAAGTTTATTTCTAATAAATTAATTTTTTTTGTATTTTCTGTGAAGATTTTCGATAACTTTTGGGAAAAAAATTTCTTGACCCTCTAGGATTCGAACCAGGATCATCCGTTACCAAAACAGGTCTCAAAACCACTGGACTATTTGATTCTCAAAATCGAAAGGTAAATTTGTTACTAATAAATTGTTTGTCTGTATTTTCTGTGAAGATTTTCGATAACTTTTGGGAAAAAATATCTTGACCCTCTAGGATTCGAGCCAGGATCATCCGTAACCAAAACCGGTCTCATAACCACCGGACTATTTGATTGACAAAATCGAAAGGTAAATTTGTTACTAATAAATTATTTTTTCTGTATTTTCTGTGAAGATTTTCAATAACTTTTGGGAAAAAATATCTTGACCCTCTAGGATTCGAACCAGGATCATCCGTTTTCCAAACCGGTCTCATAACCACCGGACTATTTGATTCACAAAATCGAAAGGTAAGTTTATTTCTAATAAATTATTTTTTTTTGTATTTTCTGTGAAGATTTTCGATAACTTTTGGGAAAAAAATTTCTTGACCCTCTAGGATTCGAACCAGGATCATCCGTTACCAAAACAGGTCTCAAAACCACTGGACTATTTGATTCTCAAAATCGAAAGGTAAATTTGTTACTAATAAATTGTTTGTCTGTATTTTCTGTGAAGATTTTCGATAACTTTTGGGAAAAAATATCTTGACCCTCTAGGATTCGAGCCAGGATCATCCGTAACCAAAACCGGTCTCATAACCACCGGACTATTTGATTGACAAAATCGAAAGGTAAATTTGTTACTAATAAATTATTTTTTCTGTATTTTCTGTGAAGATTTTCAATAACTTTTGGGAAAAAATATCTTGACCCTCTAGGATTCGAACCAGGATCATCTGTAACCAAAACCGGTCTCATAACCACCGGACTATTTGATTCACAATATCGAAAGGTAAATTTGTTACTAATAAATTGTTTGTCTGTATTTGCTGTGAAGATTTTCGATAACTTTTTGCGAAAAAATATATTGACCCTGTAGGATTCGAACCAGGATCATCCGTTACCAAAACCGGTCTCATAACCACCGGACTATTTGATTCACAAAATCGAAAGATAAATTTGTTTTTAATAAATTGTTTGTCTGTATTTTCTGTGAAGATTTTCGATAACTTTTGGGAAAAAATATCTTGATCCTCTAGGATTCGAACCAGGATCATCCGTTTCCCAAACCGGTCTCATAACCACCGGACTATTTGATTCACAAAATCGAAAGGTAAGTTTATTTCTAATAATTTTTTTTTTTTTGTATTTTCTGTGAAGATTTTCGATAACTTTTGGGAAAAAAATTTCTTGACCCTCTAGGATTCGAACCAGGATCATCCGTTACCAAAACCGGTCTCAAAACCACTGGACTATTTGATTCTCAAAATCGAAAGGTAAATTTGTTACTAATAAATTGTTTGTCTGTATTTTCTGTGAAGATTTTCGATAACTTTTGGGAAAAAATATCTTGACCATCTAGGATTCGAACCAGGATCATCCGTAACCAAAACCGGTCTCATAACCACCGGACTATTTGATTCACAAAAGCGAAAGGTAAATTTGTTACTAATAAATTATTTTTTTTCTGTATTTTCTGTGAAGATTTTCGATAAATTTTGGGAAAAAAATATCTTGACCCTCTAGGATTCGAACCAGGATCATCCGTTACCAAAACCGGTCTCATAACCACCGGACTGTTTGATTCACAAAATCGAAAGGTAAATTTGTTACTAATAAATTATTTTTTCTGTATTTTCTGTGAAGATTTTCGATAACTTTTGGGAAAAAATATCTTGACCCTCTAGGATTCGAACCAGGATCATCCGTAACCAAAACCGGTCTCATAACCACCGGACTATTTGATTCACAATATCGAAAGGTAAATTTGTTACTAATAAATTGTTTGTCTGTATTTTCTGTGAAGATTTTCGATAACTTTTTGGAAAAAATATCTTGACCCTCTAGGATTCGAACCAGGATCATTCTTTACCAAACCGGTCTCATAACCACTGGACTATTTGATTCTCAAAATCGAAAGGTTAATTTGTTACTAATAAATTGTTTGTCTGTATTTGCTGTGAAGATTTTTGATAACTTTTGTGAAAAAATATGTTGATCCTCTAGGATTCGAATCAGGATCATCCGTTACCAAAACCGGTCTCATAACCACCGGACTATTTGATTCACAAAATCGAAAGGTAAATTTGTTACTAATAAATTGTTTGTCTGTATTTTCTGTGAAGATTTTCGATAACTTTTGGGAAAAAATATCTTGACCCTCCAGGATTCGAACCAGGATCATCCGTTTCCCAAACCGGTCTCATAACCACCGGACTATTTGATTCTCAAAATCGAAAGGTAAATTTGTTACTAATAAATTGTTTGTCTGTATTTGCTGTGAAGATTTTCGATAACTTTTGGGAAAAAATATCTTGATCCTCTAGGATTCGAACCAGGATCATCCGTTTCCCAAACCGGTCTCATAACCACCGGACTATTTGATTCACAAAATCGAAAGGTAAATTTGTTACTAATAAATTGTTTGTCTGTATTTTCTGTGAAGATTTTCGATAACTTTTTGGAAAAAATATCTTGACCCTCCAGGATTCGTACCAGGATCTTTCTTTACCAAACCGGTCTCATTACCACCGGACTATTTGATTCTCAAAATCGAAAGGTAAATTTGTTACTAATAAATTGTTTGTCTGTATTTTCTGTGAAGATTTTCGATAACTTTTTTGGAAAAAATATCTTGACCCTCTAGGATTCGAACCAGGATCATCCGTTTACCAAACCGGTCTCATAACCACCGGACTATTTGATTCACAAAATCGGTAAATTTGTTTCTAATAAATTATTTTTTTTTGTATTTTCTGTGAAGATTTTCGATAACTTTGGGGAAAAAATATCTTGACCCTCTAGGATTCGAACCAGGATCATCCGTAACCAAAACCGGTCTCATAACCACCGGACTATTTGATTCACAAAATCGAAAGGTAAATTTGTTACTAATGAATTATTTTTTCTGTATTTTCTGTGAAGATTTTCGATAACTTTTTGGAAAAAATATCTTGACCCTCTAGGATTCGAACCAGGATCATCCGTTTCCCAAACCGGTCTCATAACCACAGGACTATTTGATTCACAAAATCGAAAGGTAAATTTGTTTCTAATAAATTATTTTTTTTTTGTATTTTCTGTGAAGATTTTCGATAACTTTTGGAAAAAAAATTCTTGACCCTCTAGGATTCGAACCAGGATCATCCGTTACCAAAACCGGTCTCAAAACCACCGGACTATTTGATTCTCAAAATCGAAAGGTGAATTTGTAACTAATAAATTGTTTGTCTGTATTTCTGAGAAGATTTTCGAAAACTTTTGGGAAAAAATATCTTGACCCTCTAGGATTCGAACCAGGATCATCCGTTACCAAAACCGGTCTCATAACCACCGGACTATTTGATTCACAAAATCGAAAGGTAAATTTGTTACTAATAAATTATTTTTTTCTGTATTTTCTGTGAAGATTTTCAATAACTTTTGGGAAAAAATATCTTGACCCTCTAGGATTCGAACCAGGATCATCCGTTACAAAACCGGTCTAAAAACCACCGGACTATTTGATTCACAAAAGCGAAAGGTAAATTTGTTACTAATAAATTATTTTTTTCTGTATTTTCTGTGAAGATTTTCAATAACTTTTGGGAAAAAATATCTTGACCCTCTAGGATTCGAACCAGGATCATCCGTTTCCCAAACCGGTCTCATAACCACCGGACTATTTGATTCACAAAATCGAAAGGTAAGTTTATTTCTAATAAATTGTTTTTTTTTGTATTTTCTGTGAAGATTTTCGATAACTTTTGGGAAAAAAATTTCTTGACCCTCTAGGATTCGAACCAGGATCATCCGTTACCAAAACCGGTCTCAAAACCACTGGACTATTTGATTCTCAAAATCGAAAGGTAAATTTGTTACTAATAAATTGTTTGTCTGTATTTTCTGTGAAGATTTTCGATAACTTTTGGGAAAAAAATATCTTGACCCTCTAGGATTCGAACCAGGATCATCCGTTACCAAAACCGGTCTCATAACCACCGGACTGTTTGATTCACAAAATCGAAAGGTAAATTTGTTACTAATAAATTATTTTTTCTGTATTTTTTGTGAAGATTTTCGATAACTTTTGGGAAAAAATATCTTGACCCTCTAGGATTCGAACCAGGATCATCCGTAACCAAAACCGGTCTCATAACCACCGGACTATTTGATTCACAATATCGAAAGGTAAATTTGTTACTAATAAATTGTTTGTCTGTATTTTCTGTGAAGATTTTCGATAACTTTTTGGAAAAAATATCTTGACCCTCTAGGATTCGAACCAGGATCATTCTTTACCAAACCGGTCTCATAACCACTGGACTATTTGATTCTCAAAATCGAAAGGTTAATTTGTTACTAATAAATTGTTTGTCTGTATTTGCTGTGAAGATTTTTGATAACTTTTGGGAAAAAATATGTTGATCCTCTAGGATTCGAATCAGGATCATCCGTTACCAAAACCGGTCTCATAACCACCGGACTATTTGATTCACAAAATCGAAAGGTAAATTTGTTACTAATAAATTATTTTTTCTGTATTTTCTGTGAAGATTTTCAATAAGTTTTGGGCAAAAAATCTTGACCCTCTAGGATTCGAACCAGGATCATCTGTAACCAAAACCGGTCTCATAACCACCGGACTATTTGATTCACAATATCGAAAGGTAAATTTGTTACTAATAAATTGTTTGTCTGTATTTGCTGTGAAGATTTTCGATAACTTTTTGCGAAAAAATATATTGACCCTGTAGGATTCGAACCAGGATCATCCGTTACCAAAACCGGTCTCATAACCACCGGACTATTTGATTCACAAAATCGAAAGATAAATTTGTTTTTAATAAATTGTTTGTCTGTATTTTCTGTGAAGATTTTCGATAACTTTTGGGAAAAAATATCTTGATCCTCTAGGATTCGAACCAGGATCATCCGTTTCCCAAACCGGTCTCATAACCACCGGACTAATTGATTCACAAAATCGAAAGGTAAATTTGTTACTAATAAATTGTTTGTCTGTATTTTCTGTGAAGATTTTCGATAACTTTTGGGAAAAAAATATCTTGACCCTCTAGGATTCGAACCAGGATCATCCGTTACCAAAACCGGTCTCATAACCACCGGACTATTTGATTCACAATATCGAAAGGTAAATTTGTTACTAATAAATTGTTTGTCTGTATTTTCTGTGAAGATTTTCGATAACTTTTTGGAAAAAAATATCTTGACCCTCTAGGATTCGAACCAGGATCATTCTTTACCAAACCGGTCTCATAACCACCGGACTATTTGATTCTCAAAATCGAAAGGTTAATTTGTTACTAATAAATTGTTTGTCTGTATTTGCTGTGAAGATTTTCAATAAGTTTTGGGCAAAAATATCTTGACCCTCTAGGATTCGAACCAGGATCATCCGTAACCAAAACCGGTCTCATAACCACCGGACTATTTGATTCACAATATTGAAAGGTAAATTTGTTACTAATAAATTGTTTGTCTGTATTTTCTGTGAAGATTTTCGATAACTTTTTGGAAAAAATATCTTGACCCTCTAGGATTCGAACCAGGATCATTCTTTACCAAACCGGTCTCATAACCACCGGACTATTTGATTCTAAAAATCGAAAGGTTAATTTGTTACTAATAAATTGTTTGTCTGTATTTGCTGTGAAGATTTTCGATAACTTTTGGGAAAAAATATGTTGATCCTCTAGGATTCGAATCAGGATCTTCCGTTACCAAAACCGGTCTCATAACCACCGGACTATTTGATTCACAAAATCGAAAGGTAAATTTGTTACTAATAAATTATTTTTTCTGTATTTTCTGTGACGATTTTCAATAAGTTTTGGGCAAAAAATCTTGACCCTCTAGGATTCGAACCAGGATCATCTGTAACCAAAACCGGTCCCATAACCACCGGACTATTTGATTCACAATATCGAAAGGTAAATTTGTTACTAATAAATTGTTTGTCTGTATTTGCTGTGAAGATTTTCGATAACTTTTTGCGAAAAAATATATTGACCCTGTAGGATTCGAACCAGGATCATCCGTTACCAAAACCGGTTTCATAACCACCGGACTATTTGATTCACAATATCGAAAGGTAAATTTGTTACTAATAAATTGTTTGTCTGTATTTTCTGTGAAGTTTTTCGATAACTTTTGGGAAAAAATATCTTGACCCTCTAGGATTCGAACCAGGATCATCTTTAACCAAAACCGGTCTCATAACCACCGGACTATTTGATTCACAAAATCGAAAGATAAATTTGTTTTTAATAAATTGTTTGTCTGTATTTTCTGTGAAGATTTTCGATAACTTTTGGGAAAAAATTTCTTGATCCTCTAGGATTCGAACCAGGATCATCCGTTTCCCAAACCGGTCTCATAACCACCGGACTAATTGATTCACAAAATCGAAAGGTAAATTTGTTACTAATAAATTGTTTGTCTGTATTTCCTGTGAAGATTTTCGATAACTTTTGGGAAAAAATATCTTGACCCTCTAGGATTCGAACCAGGATCATCCGTAACCAAAACCGGTCTCATAACCACCGGACTATTTGATTCACAAAAGCGAAAGGTAAATTTGTTACTAATAAATTATTTTTTTTCTGTATTTTCTGTGAAGATTTTCGATAACTTTTTGGAAAAAATGTCTTGACCCTCCAGGATTCGAACCAGGATCATTCTTTACCAAACCGGTCTCATAACCACCGGACTATTTGGTTCACAAAAGCGAAAGGTAAATTTGTTACTAATAAATTGTTTGTCTGTATTTTCTGTGAAGATTTTCGATAACTTTTTGGAAAAAATATATTGACCCTCTAGGATTCGAACCAGGATCATTCTTTACCAAACCGGTCTCATAATCACCGGACTATTTGATTCTCAAAATCGAAAGGTAAATTTGTTACTAATAAATTGTTTGTCTGTATTTGCTGTGAAGATTTTCGATAACTTTTGGGAAAAAATATATTGACCCTCTAGGATTCGAACCAGGATCATCCCTAACCAAAACCGGTCTCATAACCACCGGACTATTTGATTCACAAAAGCGAAAGGTAAATTTGTTACTAATAAATTATTTTTTGTCTGTATTTTCTGTGAAGATTTTCGATAACTTTTTGGAAAAAATGTCTTGACCCTCCAGGATTCGAACCAGGATCATTCTTTACCAAACCGGTCTCATAACCACCGGACTATTTGATTCTCAAAATCGAAAGGTAAATTTGTTACTAATAAATTGTTTGTCTGTATTTGCTGTGAAGATTTTCGATAACTTTTGGGAAAAAATATCTTGATCCTCTAGGATTCGAACCAGGATCATCCGTAACCAAAACCGGTCTCATAACCACCGGACTATTTGATTCACAAAAGCGAAAGGTAAATTTGTTACTAATAAATTATTTTGTCTGTATTTTCTGTGAAGATTTTCGATAACTTTTGGGAAAAAATATCTTGACCCTCTAGGATTCGAACCAGGATCATCCGTAACCAAAACCGGTCTCATAACCACCGGACTATTTGATTCACAATATCGAAAGGTAAATTTGTTACTAATAAATTGTTTGTCTGTATTTTCTGTGAAGATTTTCGATAACTTTTTGGAAAAAAATATCTTGACCCTCTAGGATTCGAACCAGGATCATTCTTTACCAAACCGGTCTCATAACCACCGGACTATTTGATTCTCAAAATCGAAAGGTTAATTTGTTACTAATAAATTGTTTGTCTGTATTTGCTGTGAAGATTTTCGATAACTTTTGGGAAAAAATATGTTGATCCTCTAGGATTCGAATCAGGATCATCCGTTACCAAAACCGGTCTCATAACCACCGGACTATTTGATTCACAAAATCGAAAGGTAAATTTGTTACTAATAAATTATTTTTTCTGTATTTTCTGTGAAGATTTTCAATAAGTTTTGGGCAAAAAATCTTGACCCTCTAGGTTTCGAACCAGGATCATCTGTAACCAAAACCGGTCCCATAACCACCGGACTATTTGATTCACAATATCGAAAGGTAAATTTGTTACTAATAAATTGTTTGTCTGTATTTGCTGTGAAGATTTTCGATAACTTTTGGGAAAAAATATCTTGACCCTCTAGGATTCGAACCAGGATCATCCGTAACCAAAACCGGTCTCATAACCACCGGACTATTTGATTCACAATATTGAAAGGTAAATTTGTTACTAATAAATTGTTTGTCTGTATTTTCTGTGAAGATTTTCGATAACTTTTTGGAAAAAATATCTTGACCCTCTAGGATTCGAACCAGGATCATTCTTTACCAAACCGGTCTCATAACCACCGGACTATTTGATTCTAAAAATCGAAAGGTTAATTTGTTACTAATAAATTGTTTGTCTGTATTTGCTGTGAAGATTTTCGATAACTTTTGGGAAAAAATATGTTGATCCTCTAGGATTCGAATCAGGATCTTCCGTTACCAAAACCGGTCTCATAACCACCGGACTATTTGATTCACAAAATCGAAAGGTAAATTTGTTACTAATAAATTATTTTTTCTGTATTTTCTGTGACGATTTTCAATAAGTTTTGGGAAAAAAATCTTGACCCTCTAGGATTCGAACCAGGATCATCTGTAACCAAAACCGGTCCCATAACCACCGGACTATTTGATTCACAATATCGAAAGGTAAATTTGTTACTAATAAATTGTTTGTCTGTATTTGCTGTGAAGATTTTCGATAACTTTTTGCGAAAAAATATATTGACCCTGTAGGATTCGAACCAGGATCATCCGTTACCAAAACCGGTTTCATAACCACCGGACTATTTGATTCACAATATCGAAAGGTAAATTTGTTACTAATAAATTGTTTGTCTGTATTTTCTGTGAAGTTTTTCGATAACTTTTGGGAAAAAATATCTTGACCCTCTAGGATTCGAACCAGGATCATCTTTAACCAAAACCGGTCTCATAACCACCGGACTATTTGATTCACAAAATCGAAAGATAAATTTGTTTTTAATAAATTGTTTGTCTTTATTTTCTGTGAAGATTTTCGATAACTTTTGGGAAAAAATTTCTTGATCCTCTAGGATTCGAACCAGGATCATCCGTTTCCCAAACCGGTCTCATAACCACCGGACTAATTGATTCACAAAATCGAAAGGTAAATTTGTTACTAATAAATTGTTTGTCTGTATTTTCTGTGAAGATTTTCGATAACTTTTGGGAAAAAATATCTTGACCCTCTAGGATTCGAACCAGGATCATCCGTTACCAAAACCGGTCTCATAACCACCGGACTATTTGATTCACAAAATCGAAAGGTAAATTTGTTACTAATAAATTTTTTTTTTCTGTATTTTCTGTGAAGATTTTCAATAACTTTTGGGAAAAAATATCTTGACCCTCTAGGATTCGAACCAGGATCATCCGTAACCAAAACCGGTCTCATAACCACCGGACTATTTGATTCACAAAAGCGAAAGGTAAATTTGTTACTAATAAATTATTTTTTTTCTGTATTTTCTGTGAAGATTTTCGATAACTTTTTGGAAAAAATGTCTTGACCCTCCAGGATTCGAACCAGGATCATTCTTTACCAAACCGGTCTCATAACCACCGGACTATTTGGTTCACAAAAGCGAAAGGTAAATTTGTTACTAATAAATTGTTTGTCTGTATTTTCTGTGAAGATTTTCGATAACTTTTTGGAAAAAATATATTGACCCTCTAGGAATCGAACCAGGATCATTCTTTACCAAACCGGTCTCATAATCACCGGACTATTTGATTCTCAAAATCGAAAGGTAAATTTGTTACTAATAAATTGTTTGTCTGTATTTGCTGTGAAGATTTTCGATAACTTTTGGGAAAAAATATATTGACCCTCTAGGATTCGAACCAGGATCATCCCTAACCAAAACCGGTCTCATAACCACCGGACTATTTGATTCACAAAAGCGAAAGGTAAATTTGTTACTAATAAATTATTTTTTGTCTGTATTTTCTGTGAAGATTTTCGATAACTTTTTGGAAAAAATGTCTTGACCCTCCAGGATTCGAACCAGGATCATTCTTTACCAAACCGGTCTCATAACCACCGGACTATTTGATTCTCAAAATCGAAAGGTAAATTTGTTACTAATAAATTGTTTGTCTGTATTTGCTGTGAAGATTTTCGATAACTTTTGGGAAAAAATATCTTGATCCTCTAGGATTCGAACCAGGATCATCCGTAACCAAAACCGGTCTCATAACCACCGGACTATTTGATTCACAAAAGCGAAAGGTAAATTTGTTACTAATAAATTATTTTGTCTGTATTTTCTGTGAAGATTTTCGATAACTTTTGGGAATAAATATCTTGACCCTCTAGGATTCGAACCAGGATCATCCGTAACCAAAACCGGCCTCATAACCACCGGACTATTTGATTCACAAAATCGAAAGGTAAATTTGTTACTAATAAATTGTTTGTCTGTATTTTCTGTGAAGATTTTCGATAACTTTTGGGAAAAAATATCTTGACCCTCTAGGATTCGAACCAGGATCATCCGTAACCAAAACCGGTCTCATAACCACCGGACTATTTGATTCACAATATCGAAAGGTAAATTTGTTACTAAAAAATTGTTTGTCTGTATTTGCTGTGAAGATTTTCGATAACTTTTTGCGAAAAAATATATTGACCCTGTAGGATTCGAACCAGGATCATCCGTTACCAAAACCGGTCTCATAACCACCGGACTATTTGATTCACAAAATCGAAAGATAAATTTGTTTTTAATAAATTGTTTGTCTGTATTTTCTGTGAAGATTTTCGATAACTTTTGGGAAAAAATATCTTGATCCTCTAGGATTCGAACCAGGATCATCCGTTTCCCAAACCGGTCTCATAACCACCGGACTATTTGATTCACAAAATCGAAAGGTAAGTTTATTTCTAATAAATTATTTTTTTTTGTATTTTCTGTGAAGATTTTCGATAACTTTTGGGAAAAAAATTTCTTGACCCTCTAGGATTCGAACCAGGATCATCCGTTACCAAAACCGGTCTCAAAACCACTGGACTATTTTATTCTCAAAATCGAAAGGTAAATTTGTTACTAATAAATTGTTTGTCTGTATTTTCTGTGAAGATTTTCGATAACTTTTGGGAAAAAATATCTTGACCCTCTAGGATTCGAACCAGGATCATCCGTTACCAAAACCGGTCTCAAAACCACCGGACTATTTGATTCACAAAATCGAAAGGTAAATTTGTTACTAATAAATTGTTTGTCTGTATTTTCTGTGAAGATTTTCGATAACTTTTGGGAAAAAATATCTTGACCCTCTAGGATTCGAACCAGGATCATCCGTAACCAAAACCGGTCTCATAACCACCGGACTATTTGATTCACAATATCGAAAGGTAAATTTGTTACTAATAAAATGTTTGTCTGTATTTGCTGTGAAGATTTTCGATAACTTTTTGCGAAAAAATATATTGACCCTGTAGGATTCGAACCAGGATCATCCGTTACCAAAACCGGTCTCATAACCACCGGACTATTTGATTCACAAAACCGAAAGGTAAATTTGTTACTAAAAAATTATTTTTTCTGTATTTTCTGTGAAGATTTTCGATAACCTTTGGGAAAAAATATCTTGACCCTCTAGGATTCGAAAAAGGATCATCCGTAACCAAAACCGGTCTCATAACCACCGGACTATTTGATTCACAATATCGAAAGGTAAATTTGTTACTAATAAATTGTTTGTCTGTATTTTCTGTGAAGATTTTCGATAACTTTTTGGAAAAAATATCTTGACCCTCTAGGATTCGAACCAGGATCATTCTTTACCAAACCGGTCTCATAACCACCGGACTATTTGATTCTCAAAATCGAAAGGTTAATTTGTTACTAATAAATTGTTTGTCTGTATTTGCTGTGAAGATTTTCGATAACTTTTGGGAAAAAATATGTTGACCCTCTAGGATTCGAATCAGGATCATCCGTTACCAAAACCGGTCTCAAAACCACCGGACTATTTGATTCACAAAATCGAAAGGTAAATTTGTTACTAATAAATTATTTTTTCTGTATTTTCTGTGAAGATTTTCAATAAGTTTTGGGCAAAAAATCTTGACCCTCTAGGATTCGAACCAGGATCATCTGTAACCAAAACCGGTCTCATAACCACCGGACTATTTGATTCACAATATCGAAAGGTAAATTTGTTACTAATAAATTGTTTGTCTGTATTTGCTGTGAAGATTTTCGATAACTTTTTGCGAAAAAATATATTGACCCTGTAGGATTCGAACCAGGATCATCCGTTACCAAAACCGGTTTCATAACCACCGGACTATTTGATTCACAAAATCGAAAGGTAAATTTGTTACTAATAAATTGTTTGTCTGTATTTGCTGTGAAGATTTTCGATAACTTTTGGGAAAAAATATCTTGACCCTCTAGGATTCGAACCAGGATCATCCGTTACCAAAACCGGTCTCATAACCACCGGACTATTTGATTCACAAAAGCGAAAGGTAAATTTGTTACTAATAAATTATTTTTTGTCTGTATTTTCTGTGAAGATTTTCGATAACTTTTTGGAAAAAATTTCTTGACCCTCCAGGATTCGAACCAGAATCATTCTTTACCAAACCGGTCTCATAACCACCGGACTATTTGATTCACAAAAGCGAAAAATAAATTTGTTACTAATAAATTGTTTGTCTGTATTTTCTGTGAAGATTTTCGATAACTTTTTGGAAAAAATATCTTGACCCTCTAGGATTCGAACCAGGATCATTCTTTACCAAACCGGTCTCATAACCACCGGACTATTTGATTCTCAAAATCGAAAGGTAAATTTGTTACTAATAAATTGTTTGTCTGTATTTGCTGTGAAGATTTTCGATAACTTTTGGGAAAAAATATTTTGATCCTCTAGGATTCGAACTAGGATCAAAGGTAACCAAAACTGGTCTCATAACCACCGGACTATTTGATTCACAAAACGAAAGGTAAATTTGTTACTAATAAATTATTTTTTTCTGAATTTTCTGTGAAGATTTTCGATAACTTTTGGGAAAAAATATCTTGACCCTCTAGGATTCGAACCAGGATCATCCGTAACCAAAACCGGTCTCATAACCACCGGACTATTTGATTCACAAAAGCGAAAGGTAAATTTGTTACTAATAAATTATTTTGTCTGTATTTTCTGTGAAGATTTTCGATAACTTTTGGGAATAAATATCTTGACCCTCTAAGATTCGAACCAGGATCATCCGTAACCAAAACCGGTCTCATAACCACCGGACTATTTGATTCAAAAAATCGAAAGGTAAATTTGTTACTAATAAATTGTTTGTCTGTATTTTCTGTGAAGATTTTCGATAACTTTTTGGAAAAAATGTCTTGACCCTCCAGGATTCGAACCAGGATCATTCTTTACCAAACCGGTCTCATAACCACCGGACTATTTGATTCTCAAAATCGAAAGGTAAATTTGTTACTAATAAATTGTTTGTCTGTATTTGCTGTGAAGATTTTCGATAACTTTTGGGAAAAAATATCTTGATCCTCTAGGATTCGAACCAGGATCATCCGTTTCCCAAACCGGTCTCATAACCACCGGACTATTTGATTCACAAAATCGAAAGGTAAGTTTGTTTCTAATAAATTTTTTTTTTCTGTATTTTCTGTGAAGATTTTCGATAACTTTTGGGAAAAAATATCTTGACCCTCTAGGATTCGAACCAGGATCATCCGTTACCAAAACCGGTCTCAAAACCACCGGACTATTTGATTCTCAAAATCGAAAGGTAAATTTGTTACTAATAAATTGTTTGTCTGTATTTGCTGTGAAGATTTTCGATAAATTTTGGGAAAAAATATCTTGACCCTCTTGGATTCGAACCAGGATCATCCGTTACCAAAACCGGTCTCAAAACCACCGGACTATTTGATTCACAAAATCGAAAGGTAAATTTGTTACTAATAAATTGTTTGTCTATATTTTCTGTGAAGATTTTCGATAACTTTTGGGAATAAATATCTTGACCCTCTAGGATTCGAACCAGGATCATCCGTAACCAAAACCGGTCTCATAACCACCGGACTATTTGATTCAAAAAATCGAAAGGTAAATTTGTTACTAATAAATTGTTTGTCTGTATTTTCTGTGAAGATTTTCGATAACTTTTTGAAAAAAATGTCTTGACCCTCCAGGATTCGAACCAGGATCATTCTTTACCAAACCGGTCTCATAACCACCGGACTATTTGATTCTCAAAATCGAAAGGTAAATTTGTTACTAATAAATTGTTTGTCTGTATTTGCTGTGAAGATTTTCGATAACTTTTAGGAAAAAATATCTTCATCCTCTAGGATTCGAACCAGGATCATCCGTTTCCCAAACCGGTCTCATAACCACCGGACTATTTGATTCACAAAATCGAAAGGTAAGTTTGTTTCTAATAAATTATTTTTTTCTGTATTTTCTGTGAAGATTTTCGATAACTTTTTGGAAAAAATGTCTTGACCCTCCAGGATTCGAACCAGGATCATTCTTTACCAAACCGTTCTTATAACCACCGGACTATTTGATTCACAAAAGCGAAAGGTAAATTTGTTACTAATAAATTATTTTTTGTCTGTATTTTCTGTGAAGATTTTCGATAACTTTTTGGAAAAAATGTCTTGACCCTCCAGGATTCGAACCAGGATCATTCTTTACCAAACCGGTCTCATAACCACCAGACTATTTGATTCACAATATCGAAAGGTAAATTTATTACTAATAAATTGTTTGTCTGTATTTTCTGTGAAAATTTTCGATAACTTTTGGGAAAAAATATCTTGATCCTCTAGGATTCGAACATGGATCATCCGTTTCCCAAACCGGTCTCATAACCACCGGACTATTTGATTCACAAAATCGACAGGTAAATTTGTTACTAATAAATTATTTTTTCTGTATTTTCTGTGAGATTTTGGATAACTTTTTGCGAAAAAATATCTTGACCCTGTAGGATTCGAACCAGGATCATCCGTTACCAAAACCGGTCTTAAAACCACCGGACTATTTGATTCACAATATCGAAAGGTAAATTTATTACTAATAAATTGTTTGTCTGTATTTTCTGTGAAGATTTTCGATAACTTTTTGGAAAAAATATGTTGACCCTCTAGGATTCGAACCAGGATCATTCTTTACCAAACCGGTCTCAAAACCACCGGACTATTTGATTCTCAAAATCGAAAGGTAAATTTGTTACTAATAAATTGTTTGTCTGTATTTGCTGTGAAGATTTTCGATAACTTTTGAGAAAAAATATCTTGATCCTCTAGGATTCGAACCAGGATCAAAGGTAACCAAAACTGGTCTCATAACCACCGGACTATTTGATTCACAAAACGAAAGGTAAATTTGTTACTAATAAATTATTTTTTTCTGAATTTTCTGTGAAGATTTTCGATAACTTTTGGGAAAAAATTATCTTGACCCTCTAGTTTTCGAACCAGGATCATCCGTTACCAAAACCGGTCTCATAACCACCGGACTTTTTGATTCACAAAATCGAAAGATAAATTTGTTTTTAATAAATTGTTTGTCTGTATTTTCTGTGAAGATTTTCGATAACTTTTGGGAAAAAATATCTTGATCCTGTAGGATTCGAACCAGGATCAACCGTAACCAAAACTGGTCTCATAACCACCGGACTATTTGATTCACAAAATTGAAAGATACATTTGTTTTTAATAAATTGTTTGTCTGTATTTTCTGTGAAGATTTTCGATAACTTTTGGGAAAAAATATCTTGATCCTCTAGGATTCGAACCAGGATCATCCGTAACCAAAACCGGTCTCATAACCACCGGACTATTTTATTCACAAAATCGAAAGGTAAGTTTGTTTCTAATAAATTATTTTTTTCTGTATTTTCTGTGAAGATTTTCGATAACTTTTGGAAAAAAAATTCTTGACCCTCTAGGATTCGAACCAGGATCATCCGTTACCAAAACCGGTCTCAAAACCACCGGACTATTTGATTCACAAAATCGAAAGGTAAATTTGTTACTAATAAATTATTTTTTCTGTATTTTCTGTGAAGATTTTCGATAACTTTTTGCAAAAAAAATATCTTGATCCTCCAGGATTCGAACCAGGATCATCCGTTACCAAAACCGGTTTCATAACCACCGGACTATTTGATTCACAATATCGAAAGGTAAATTTATTACTAATAAATTGTTTGTCTGTATTTTCTGTGAAAATTTTCGATAACTTTTGGGAAAAAATATCTTGATCCTCTAGGATTCGAACATGGATCATCCGTTTCCCAAACCGGTCTCATAACCACCGGACTATTTGATTCACAAAATCGACAGGTAAATTTGTTACTAATAAATTATTTTTTCTGTATTTTCTGTGAGATTTTGGATAACTTTTTGCGAAAAAATATCTTGACCCTCTAGGATTCGAACCAGGATCATCCGTTACCAAAACCGGTTTCATAACCACCGGACTATTTGATTCACAATATCGAAAGGTAAATTTATTACTAATAAATTGTTTGTCTGTATTTTCTGTGAAGATTTTCGATAACTTTTTGGAAAAAATATCTTGACCCTCTAGGATTCGAACCAGGATCATTCTTTACCAAACCGGCTTATAACCACCGGACTATTTGATTCTCAAAATCGAAAGGTAAATTTATTACTAATAAATTGTTTGTCTGTATTTTCTGTGAAAATTTTCGATAACTTTTGGGAAAAAATATCTTGATCCTCTAGGATTCGAACCAGGATCATCCGTTTCCCAAACCGGTCTCATAACCACCGGACTATTTGATTCACAAAATAAACAGGTAAATTTGTTACTAATAAATTATTTTTTCTGTATTTTCTGTGAGATTTTGGATAACTTTTTGCGAAAAAATATCTTGACCCTGTAGGATTCGAACCAGGATCATCCGTTACCAAAACCGGTTTCATAACCACCGGACTATTTGATTCACAATATCGAAAGGTAAATTTATTACTAATAAATTGTTTGTCTGTATTTTCTGTGAAGATTTTCGATAACTTTTTGGAAAAAATATCTTGACCCTCTAGGATTCGAACCAGGATCATTCTTTACCAAACCGGCTTATAACCACCGGACTATTTGATTCTGAAAATCGAAAGGTAAATTTGTTACTAATAAATTGTTTGTCTGTATTTTCTGTGAAGATTTTCGATAACTTTTGGGAAAAAACATCTTGACCCTCCAGGATTCGAACCAGGATCATCCGTAACCAAAACCGGTCTCATAACCACCGGACTATTTGATTCACAAAAGCGAAAGGTAAATTTGTTACTAATAAATTATTTTTTTTCTGTATTTTCTGTGAAGATTTTCGATAACTGTTGGGAAAAAAAATACCTTGACCCTCTAGGATTCGAACCAGGATCATCCGTAACCAAAACCGGTCTCATAACCACCGGACTATTTGATTCACAAAATCGAAAGATAAATTTGTTACTAATAAATTGTTTGTCTGTATTTTCTGTGAAGATTTTCGATAACTTTTTGGAAAAAATATCTTGATCCTCTAGGATTCGAACCAGGATCATCCGTTTTCCAAACCGGTCTCATAACCACCGGACTATTTGATTCACAAAATCGAAAGGTAAGTTTGTTTCTAATAAATTATTTTTTTCTGTATTTTCTGTGAAGATTTTCGATAACTTTTGGGAAAAAATATCTTGACCCTCTAGGATTCGAACCAGGATCATCCGTTACCAAAACCGGTCTCAAAACCACCGGACTATTTGATTCTCAAAATCGAAAGGTAAATTTGTTACTAATAAATTGTTTGTCTGTATTTTCTGTGAAGATTTTTGATAACTTTTGGGAAAAAATATCTTGATCCTCCAGGATTCGAACCAGGATCATCCGTTACCAAAACCGGTCTCATAACCACCGGACTATTTGATTCTCAAAAATCGAAAGGTAAATTTGTTACTAATAAATTATTTTTTCTGTATTTTCTGTGAGATTTTCGATAACTTTTTGCGAAAAAATATCTTGACCCTGTAGGATTCGAACCAGGATCATCCGATACCAAAACCGGTTTCATAACCACCGGACTACTTGATTCACAATATCGAAAGGTAAATTTATTACTAATAAATTTTTTGTGTGTATTTTCTGTGAAGATTTTCGATAACTTTTTGGAAAACATTTCTTGACCCTCTAGGATTCGAACCAGGATCATTTGTTACCAAAACCGGTCTCAAAACCACCGGACTATTTGATTCACAAAATCGAAAGGTAAATTTGTTTCTAATAAATTATTTTTTTCTGTATTTTCTGTGAAGATTTTCGATAACTTTTGGAAAAAAATCCTTGACCCTCTAGGATTCGAACCAGGATCATCCGTTACCAAAACCGGTCTCAAAACCACCGGACTATTTGATTCACAAAATCGAAAGGTAAATTTGTTACTAATAAATTATTTTTTCTGTATTTTCTGTGAAGATTTTCGATAACTTTTTGCGAAAAAATATCTTGACCCTGTAGGATTCGAACCAGGATCATCCGTAACCAAAACCGGTCTCATAACCACCGGACTATTTGATTCACAAAAGCGAAAGGTAAATTTGTTACTAATAAATTATTTTTTTTCTGTATTTTCTGTGAAGATTTTCGATAACTTTTGGGAAAAAAATATCTTGACCCTCTAGGATTCGAACCAGGATCATCCGTAACCAAAACCGGTCTCATAACCACCGGACTATTTGATTCACAATATCGAAAGCTAAATTTGTTACTAATAAATTTTTTGTCTTTATTTTCTGTGAAGATTTTCGATAACTTTTTGGAAAAAATATCTTGACCCTTTAGGATTCGAACCAGGATCATTCGTTACCAAAACCGGTCTCATAACCACCGGACTATTCGATTCACAAAATCGAAAGGTAAATTTGTTACTAATAAATTATTTTTTTCTGTATTTTCTGAGAAGATTTTCGATAACTTTTGGGAAAAAATTATCTTGACCCTCTAGGATTCGAACCAGGATCATCCGTTACCAAAACCGGTCTCATAACCACCGGACTATTTGATTCTCAAAAACCGAAAGGTAAATTTGTTACTAATAAATTGTTTGTCTGTATTTGCTGTGAGGATTTTCGATAACTTTTGGGAAAAAATATCTTGATCCAATAGGATTCGAACCAGGATCATCCGTTTCCCAAACCGGTCTCATAACCACCGGACTATTTGATTCACAAAATCGACAGGTAAATTTGTTACTAATAAATTATTTTTTCTGTATTTTCTGTGAGATTTTCGATAACTTTTTGCGAAAAAATATCTTGACCCTGTAGGATTCGAACCAGGATCATCCGATACCAAAACCGGTTTCATAACCACCGGACTACTTGATTCACAATATCGAAAGGTAAATTTATTACTAATACATTTTTTGTCTGTATTTTCTGTGAAGATTTTCGATAACTTTTTGGAAAACATTTCTTGACCCTCTAGGATTCGAACCAGGATCATTTGTTACCAAAACCGGTCTCAAAACCACCGGACTATTTGATTCACAAAATCGAAAGGTAAATTTGTTTCTAATAAATTATTTTTTTCTGTATTTTCTGTGAAGATTTTCGATAACTTTTGGAAAAAAATCCTTGACCCTCTAGGATTCGAACCAGGATCATCCGTTACCAAAACCGGTCTCAAAACCACCGGACTATTTGATTCACAAAATCGAAAGGTAAATTTGTTACTAATAAATTATTTTTTCTGTATTTTCTGTGAAGATTTTCGATAACTTTTTGCGAAAAAATATCTTGACCCTGTAGGATTCGAACCAGGATCATCCGTAACCAAAACCGGTCTCATAACCACCGGACTATTTGATTCACAAAAGCGAAAGGTAAATTTGTTACTAATAAATTATTTTTTTCCTGTATTTTCTGTGAAGATTTTCGATAACTTTTGGGAAAAAAATATCTTGACCCTCTAGGATTCGAACCAGGATCATCCGTAACCAAAACCGGTCTCATAACCACCGGACTATTTGATTCTCAAAATCGAAAGGTAAATTTGTTACTAATAAATTGTTTGTCTGTATTTTCTGTGAAGATTTTCGATAACTTTTGGGAAAAAATATCTTGACCCTCTAGGATTCGAACCAGGAACATCCGTAACCAAAACCGGTCTCATAACCACCGGACTATTCGATTCACAAAATCGAAAGGTAAATTTGTTACTAATAAATTATTTTTTTCTGTATTTTCTGAGAAGATTTTCGATAACTTTTGGGAAAAAAATATCTTGACCCTCTAGGATTCGAACCAGGATCATCCGTTACCAAAACCGGTCTCAAAACCACCGGACTATTTGATTCTCAAAATCGAAAGGTAAATTTGTTACTAATAAATTGTTTGTCTGTATTTTCTGTGAAGATTTTTGATAACTTTTGGGAAAAAATATCTTGACCCTCCAGGATTCGAACCAGGATCATCCGTTACCAAAACCGGTCTCATAACCACCGGACTATTTGATTCTCAAAAATCGAAAGGTAAATTTGTTACTAATAAATTGTTTGTCTGTATTTTCTGTGAAGATTTTCGATAACTTTTTGGAAAAAATATCTTGACCCTCTAGGATTCGAACCAGGATCATTCGTTACCAAAAACCGGTCTCATAACCACCGGACTATTCGATTCACAAAATCGAAAGGTAAATTTGTTACTAATAAATTATTTTTTTCTGTATTTTCTGAGAAGATTTTCGATAACTTTTGGGAAAAAATTATCTTGACCCTCTAGGATTCGAACCAGGATCATCCGTTACCAAAACCGGTCGCATAACCACCGGACTATTTGATTCTCAAAAATCGAAAGGTAAATTTGTTACTAATAAATTGTTTGTCTGTATTTGCTGTGGGGATTTTCGATAACTTTTGGGAAAAAATATCTTGATCCTCTAGGATTCGAACCAGGATCATCCGTTTCCCAAACCGGTCTCATAACCACCGGACTATTTGATTCTCAAAATCGAAAGGTAAATTTGTTACTAATAAATTATTTTTTCTGTATTTTCTGTGAAGATTTTCGATAACTTTTTACGAAAAAATATCTTGACCCTGTAGGATTCGAACCAGGATCATCCGTTACCAAAACCGGTTTCATAACCACCGGACTATTTGATTCACAATATCGAAAGGTAAATTTATTACTTATAAATTGTTTGTCTGTATTTTCTGTGAAGATTTTCGATAACTTTTTGGAAAAAATATCTTGACCCTGTAGGATTCGAACCAGGATCATCCGTTACCAAAACCGGTCTCATAACCACCGGACTATTTGATTCTCAAAATCGAAAGGTAAATCTGTTACTAATAAATTGTTTGTCTGTATTTTCTGTGAAGATTTTCGATAACTTTTTGCGAAAAAATATCTTGACCCTGTAGGATTCGAACCAGGATCATTCGTTACCAAAACCGGTCTCATAACCACCGGACTATTCGATTCACAAAATCGAAAGGTAAATTTGTTACTAATAAATTATTTTTTTCTGTATTTTCTGAGAAGATTTTCGATAACTTCTGGGAAAAAATTATCTTGACCCTCTAGGATTCGAACCAGGATCATCCGTTACCAAAACCGGTCTCATAACCACCGGACTATTTGATTCTCAAAAATCGAAAGGTAAATTTGTTACTAATAAATTGTTTGTCTGTATTTGCTGTGAGGATTTTCGATAACTTTTGGGAAAAAATATCTTGATCCTCTAGGATTCGAACCAGGATCATCCGTTTCCCAAACCGGTCTCATAACCACCGGACTATTTGATTCACAAAATCGAAAGGTAAGTTTGTTTCTAATAAATTATTTTTTTCTGTATTTTCTGTGAAGATTTTCGATAACTTTTGGAAAAGAAATTCTTGACCCTCTAGGATTCGAACCAGGATCATCCGTTACCAAAACCGGTCTCAAAACCACCGGACTATTTGATTCACAAAATCGAAAGGTAAATTTGTTACTAATAAATTATTTTTGTCTGTATTTTCTGAGAAGATTTTCGATAACTTTTGGGAAAAATTATCTTGACCCTGTAGGATTCGAACCAGGATCATCCGTTACCAAAACCGGTCTCATAACCACCGGACTATTTGATTCTCAAAAATCGAAAGGTAAATTTGTTACTAATAAATTGCTTGTCTGTATTTGCTGTGAGGATTTTCGATAACTTTTGGGAAAAAATATCTTGATCCTCTAGGATTCGAACCAGGATCATCCGTTTCCCAAACCGGTCTCATAACCACCGGACTATTTGATTCACAAAATCGACAGGTAAATTTGTTACTAATAAATTATTTTTTCTGTATTTTCTGTGAGAATTTCGATAACTTTTTGCGAAAAAATATCTTGACCCTGTAGGATTCGAACCAGGATCATCCGTTACCAAAACCGGTTTCATAACCACCGGACTATTTGATTCACAATATCGAAAGGTAAATGTATTACTAATAAATTGTTTGTCTGTATTTTCTGTGAAGATTTTCGATAACTTTTGGGAAAAAATATCTTGACCCTCTTGGATTCAAACCAGGATCATCCATTACCAAAACCGGTCTCAAAACCACCGGACTATTTGATTCACAAAATCGAAAGGTAAATTTGTTACTAATAAATTATTTTTTTCTGTATTTTCTGTGAAGATTTTCGATAACTTTTTGCGAATAAATATCTTGACCATGTAGGATTCGAACCAGGATCATCCGTTACCAAAACCGGTTTCATAACCACCGGACTATTTGATTCACAATGTCAAAAGGTAAATTTATTACTTATAAATTGTTTGTCTGTATTTTCTGTGAAGATTTTCGATAACTTTTTGGAAAAAATATCTTGACCCTCTAGGATTCGAACCAGGATCATCCGTTACCAAAACCGGTCTCATAACCACCGGACTATTTGATTCACAAAATCGAAAGGTAAATTTGTTACTAATAAATTATTTTTTTTGTATTTTCTGTGAAGATTTTCGATAACTGTTGGGAAAAAAATACCTTGACCCTCTAGGATTCGAACCAGGATCATCCGTTTCCCAAACCGGTCTCATAACCACCGGACTATTTGATTCACAAAATCGAAAGGTAAATTTGTTTCTAATAAATTATTTTTTTCTGTATTTTCTGTGAAGATTTTCGATAACTTTTGGAAAAAAATTTCTTGACCCTCTAGGATTCGAACCACCAGGATCATCCGTTACCAAAACCGGTCTCATAACCACCGGACTATTTGATTCACAAAATCGAAAGGTAAATGTGTTACTAATAAATTATTTGTCTGTATTTTCTGTGAAGATTTTCGATAACTTTTGGGAAAAAATATCTTGACCCTCTAGGATTCGAACCAGGATCATCCGTTACCAAAACCGGTCTCATAACCACCGGACTATTTGATTCACAAAATCGAAAGGTAAATTTGTTACTAATAAATTATTTTTTCTGTATTTTCTGTGAAGATTTTCGATAACTTTTTTGGAAAAAAAATATCTTGACCCTCTAGGATTCGAATCTGGATCATCCATTACCAAAACCGGTCTCATAACCACCGGACTATTTGATTCACAAAATCGAAAGGTAAATTTGTTACTAATAAATTATTTTTTCTGTATTTTCTGTGAAATTTTCGATAACTTTTTGCGAAAAAATATCTTGACCCTGTAGGATTCGAACCAGGATCATCCGTTACCAAAACCGGTTTCATAACCACCGGACTATTTGATTCTCAATTTCGAAAGGTAAATTTGTTACTAATAAATTGTTTGTCTGTATTTTCTGTGAAAATTTTCGATAACTTTTCGGGAAAAATATCTTGACCCTCTAGGATTCGAACCAGGATCATCCGTTACCAAAACCGGTCTCATAACCACCGGACTATTTGATTCACAAAACCGAAAGGTAAATTTGTTACTAATAAATTATTTTTTTCTGTATTTTCTGTGAAGATTTTCGATAACTTTTGGGAAAAAAATATCTTGACCCTCTAGGATTCGAACCAGGATCATCCGTTACCAAAACCGGTCTGATAACCACCGGACTATTTGATTCTCAATTTCGAAAGGTAAATTTGTTACTAATAAATTGTTTGTCTGTTTTTTCTGTGAAAATTTTCGATAACTTTTCGGAAAAAAATATCTTGACCCTCTAGGATTCGAACCAGGATCATCCGTTACCAAAACCGGTCTCATAACCACCGGACTATTTGATTCACAAAACCGAAAGGTAAATTTGTTACTAATAAATTATTTTTTCTGTTTTTTCTGTGAAGATTTTCGATAACTTTTTGCTAAAAAATATCTTGACCCTCTAGGATTCGAATCTGGATCATCCGTTACAAAAAACCGGTCTCATAACCACCGGACTATTTGATTCACAAAATCGAAAGGTAAATTTGTTACTAATAAATTGTTTGTCTGTATTTTCTGTGAAGATTTTCGATAACTTTTCGGAAAAAATATCTTGATCCTCTAGGATTCGAACCAGGATCATCCGTTACCAAAACCGGTCTCATAACCACCGGACTATTTGATTCACAAAATCGAAAGGTAAATTTGTTTCTAATAAATTATTTTTTTCTGTATTTTCTGTGAAGATTTTCGATAACTTTTGGAAAAAAATTTCTTGACCCTCTAGGATTCGAACCAGGATCATCCGTTACCAAAACCGGTCTCAAAACCACCGGACTATTTGATTCACGAAATCGAAAGGTAAATTTGTTACTAATAAATTATTTTTCCTGTATTTTCTGTGAAGATTTTCGATAACTTTTTGCTAAAAAATATCTTGACCCTCTAGGATTCGAACCAGGATCATCCGTTACCAAAACCGGTCTCATAACCAACGGACTATTTGATTCACAAAATCGAAAGGTAAATTTGTTACTAATAAATTATTTTTTCTGTATTTTCTGTGAAGATTTTCGATAACTTTTTTGGAAAAAAAATATCTTGACCCTCTAGGATTCGAACCAGGATCATCCGTTACCAAAACCGGTCTCATAACCACCGGACTATTTGATTCACAAAATCGAAAGGTAAATTTGTTTCTAATAAATTATTTTTTTCTGTATTTTCTGTGAAGATTTTCGATAACTTTTGGAAAAAAATTTCTTGACCCTCTAGGATTCGAACCAGGATCATCCGTTACCAAAACCGGTCTCAAAACCACCGGACTATTTGATTCACAAAATCGAAAGGTAAATTTGTTACTAATAAATTATTTTTCCTGTATTTTCTGTGAAGATTTTCGATAACTTTTTGCTAAAAAATATCTTGACCCTCTAGGATTCGAACCAGGATCATCCGTTACCAAAACCGGTCTCATAACCACCGGACTATTTGATTCACAAAATCGAAAGGTAAATTTGTTACTAATAAATTATTTTTTCTGTATTTTCTGTGAAGATTTTCGATAACTTTTTTGGAAAAAAAATATCTTGACCCTCTAGGATTCGAACCAGGATCATCCGTTACCAAAACCGGTCTCATAACCACCGGACTATTTGATTCACAAAATCGAAAGGTAAATTTGTTTCTAATAAATTATTTTTTTCTGTATTTTCTGTGAAGATTTTCGATAACTTTTCGGAAAAAATATCTTGACCCTCTAGGATTCGAACCAGGATCTTTCTTTACCAAACCGGTCTGATAACTACCGGACTATTTGATTCACAAAATCGAAAGGTAAATTTGTTACTAATAAATTATTTTTTCTGTATTTTCTGTGAAGATTTTCGATAACTTTTTTGGAAAAAAAATATCTTGACCGTCTAGGAATCGAATCTGGATCATCCGTTACCAAAACCGGTCTCATAACCACCGGACTATTTGATTCTCAATTTCGAAAGGTAAATTTGTTACTAATAAATTGTTTGTCTGTATTTTCTGTGAAGATTTTCGATAACTTTTCGGAAAAAATATCTTGACCCTCTAGGATTCGAACCAGGATCATCCGTTACCAAAACCGGTCTCATAACCACCGGACTATTTGATTCACAAAATCGAAAGGTAAATTTGTTTCTAATAAATTATTTTTTTCTGTATTTTCTGTGAAGATTTTCGATAACTTTTGGGAAAAAATATCTTGACCCTCTAGGATTCGAACCAGGATCATCCGTAACCAAAACCGGTCTCATAACCACCGGACTATTTGATTCACAATATCAAAAGGTAAATTTATTACTAATAAATTGTTTATCTGTATTTTCTGTGAAGATTTTCGATAACTTTTTGGAAAAAATATCTTGACCCTCTAGGATTCGAACCAGGATCATCCGTTACCAAAACCGGTCTTAAAATCACCGGACTATTTGATTCACAATATCGAAAGGTAAATTTGTTACTTATACATTTTTTGTCTGTATTTTCTGTGAAGATTTTCGATAACTTTTTGGAAAAAATATCTTGACCCTCTAGGATTCGACAGGATCATTCGTTACCAAAACCGGTCTCATAACCACCGGACTATTTGATTCACAAAATTGAAAGGTAAATTTGTTTTTAATAAATTGTTTGTCTGTATTTTCTGTGAAGATTTTCGATAACTTTTTGGAAAAAAATATCTTGACCCTCTAGGATTCGAACCAGGATCATCCGTAACCAAAACCGGTCTCATAACCACCGGACTATTTGATTCACAAAATCGAAAGGTAAATTTGTTACAAATAAATTATTTTGTTCTGTATTTTCTGTGAAGATTTTCGATAACTTTTCGGAAAAAATATCTTGACCCTCTAGGATTCGAATCTGGATCATCCGTTACCAAAACCGGTCTCATAACCACCGGACTATTTGATTCACAAAATCGAAAGGTAAATTTGTTACTAATAAATTATTTTTTCTGTATTTTCTGTGAAGATTTTCGATAACTTTTTTGGAAAAAAAAATATTTTGACCCTTCAGGATTCGAACCAGGATCATCCGTTACCAAAACCGGTCTCATAACCACCGGACTATTTGATTCACGAAATCGAAAGGTAAATTTGTTACTAATAAATTATTTTTTTCTGTATTTTCTGTGAAGATTTTCGATAACTTTTGGGAAAAGATATCTTGACCCTCTAGGATTCGAACGAGGATCATCCGTAACCAAAACCGGTCTCATAACCACCGGACTATTTGATTCACAAAATCGAAAGGTAAATTTGTTACTAATAAATTATTTTTTCTGTATTTTCTGTGAAGATTGTCGATAACTTTTGGGAAAAAATATCTTGACCCTCTAGGATTCGAACCAGGATCATCCGTTACCAAAACCGGTTTCATAACCACCGGACTATTTGATTCACAATATCGAAAGGTAAATTTGTTACTAATAAATTGTTTGTCTGTATTTTCTGTGAAGATTTTCGATAACTTTTGGGAAAAAAATTCTTGACCCTCTAGGATTCGAACCAGGATCATCCGTTACCAAAACCGGTCTTAAAACCACCGGACTATTTGATTCATAAAATCGAAAGGTAAATTTGTTACTAATAAATTATTTTTTCTGTATTTTCTGTGAAGATTTTCGATAACTTCTTTGGAAAAAAATATCTTGACCCTCTAGGATTCGAATCTGGATCATCCGTTACCAAAACCGGTCTCATAACCACCGGACTATTTGATTCACAATATCGAAAGGTAAATTTGTTACTAATAAATTGTTTGTCTGTATTTTCTGTGAAGATTTTCGATAACTTTTTTGGAAAAAAAAAATCTTGACCCTCTAGGATTCGAATCTGGATCATCCGTTACCAAAACCGGTCTCATAACCACCGGACTATTTGATTCACAATATCGAAAGGTAAATTTGTTACTAATAAATTGTTTGTCTGTATTTTCTGTGAAGATTTTCGATAACTTTTGGAAAAAAAATTCTTGACCCTCTAGGATTCGAACCAGGATCATCCGTTACCAAAACCGGTCTTAAAACCACAGGACTATTTGATTCACAAAATCGAAAGGTAAATTTGTTTCTAATAAATTATTTTTTTCTGTATTTTCTGTGAAGATTTTCGATAACTTTTGGAAAAAAAATTCTTGACCCTCTAGGATTCGAACCAGGATCATCCGTTACCAAAACCGGTCTCATAACCACCGGACTATTTGATTCACAAAATCGAAAGGTAAATTTGTTACTAATAAATTATTTTTTCTGTATTTTCTGTGAAGATTTTCGATAACTTTTGGGAAAAAATATCTTGACCCTCTAGGATTCGAACCAGGATCATCCGTTACCAAAACCGGTCTTAAAACCACCGGACTATTTGATTCAAAAAATCGAAAGGTAAATTTGTTACTAATAAATTGTTTGTCTGTATTTTCTGTGAAGATTTTCGATAACTTTTGGGGAAAAATATCTTGACCCTCTAGGATTCGAACCAGGATCTTCCGTTACCAAAACCGGTCTTAAAACCACCGGACTATTTGATTCACAAAATCGAAAGGTAAATTTGTTACTAATAAATTGTTTTTTTCTGTATTTTCTGTGAAGATTTTCGATAACTTTTGGAAAAAAAATTCTTGACCCTCTAGGATTCGAACCAGGATCATCCGTTACCAAAACCGGTCTCATAACCACCGGACTATTTGATTCACAAAATCGAAAGGTAAATTTGTTACTAATAAATTGTTTTTTTCTGTATTTTCTGTGAAGATTTTCAATAACTTTTTTGGAAAAAAATATCTTGACCCTCAAGGATTCGAATCTGGATCATCCGTTACCAAAACCGGTCTCATAACCACCGGACTATTTGATTCACAATATCGAAAGGTAAATTTGTTACTAATAAATTGTTTGTCTGTATTTTCTGTGAAGATTTTCGATAACTTTTGGGAAAAAATTTCTTGACCCTCTAGGATTCGAACCAGGATCATCCGTTACCAAAACCGGTCTTAAAACCACCGGACTATTTGATTCACAAAATCGAAAGGTAAATTTGTTTTTAATAAATTATTTTTTTCTGTATTTTCTGTGAAGATTTTAGATAACTTTTGGGGAAAAATATCTTGACCCTCTAGGATTCGAACCAGGATCATCCGTTACCAAAACCGGTCTTAAAACCACCGGACTATTTGATTCACAAAATCGAAAGGTAAATTTGTTTCTAATAAATTATTTTTTTCTGTATTTTCTGTGAAGATTTTCGATAACTTTTGGAAAAAAAATTCTTGACCCTCTAGGATTCGAACCAGGATCATCCGTTACCAAAACCGGTCTCATAACCACCGGACTATTTGATTCACAAAATCGAAAGGTAAATTTGTTACTAATAAATTATTTTTTCTGTATTTTCTGTGAAGATTTTCGATAACTTTTGGGAAAAAATATCTTGACCCTCTAGGATTCGAACCAGGATCATCCGTTACCAAAACCGGTCTTAAAACCACCGGACTATTTGATTCACAAAATCGAAAGGTAAATTTGTTACTAATAAATTGTTTGTCTGTATTTTCTGTGAAGATTTTCGATAACTTTTGGGGAAAAATATCTTGACCCTCTAGGATTCGAACCAGGATCATCCGTTACCAAAACCGGTCTTAAAACCACCGGACTATTTGATTCACAAAATCGAAAGGTAAATTTGTTACTAATAAATTGTTTTTTTCTGTATTTTCTGTGAAGATTTTCGATAACTTTTGGAAAAAAAATTCTTGACCCTCTAGGATTCGAACCAGGATCATCCGTTACCAAAACCGGTCTCATAACCACCGGACTATTTGATTCACAAAATCGAAAGGTAAATTTGTTACTAATAAATTGTTTTTTTCTGTATTTTCTGTGAAGATTTTCAATAACTTTTTTGGAAAAAAATATCTTGACCCTCAAGGATTCGAATCTGGATCATCCGTTACCAAAACCGGTCTCATAACCACCGGACTATTTTATTCAAAATATCGAAAGGTAAATTTGTTACTAATAAATTGTTTGTCTGTATTTTCTGTGAAGATTTTCGATAACTTTTGGGAAAAAATTTCTTGACCCTCTAGGATTCGAACCAGGATCATCCGTTACCAAAACCGGTCTTAAAACCACCGGACTATTTGATTCACAAAATCGAAAGGTAAATTTGTTTTTAATAAATTATTTTTTTCTGTATTTTCTGTGAAGATTTTCGATAACTTTTGGGGAAAAATATCTTGACCCTCTAGGATTCGAACCAGGATCATCCGTTACCAAAACCGGTCTTAAAACCACCGGACTATTTGATTCATAAAATCGAAAGGTAAATTTGTTACTAATAAATTGTTTGTCTGTATTTTCTGTGAAGATTTTCGATAACTTTTGGGAAAAAATTTCTTGACCCTCTAGGATTCGAACCAGGATCATCCGTTACCAAAACCGGTCTTAAAACCACCGGACTATTTGATTCACAAAATCGAAAGGTAAATTTGTTTTTAATAAATTATTTTTTTCTGTATTTTCTGTGAAGATTTTCGATAACTTTTGGGGAAAAATATCTTGACCCTCTAGGATTCGAACCAGGATCATCCGTTACCAAAACCGGTCTTAAAACCACCGGACTATTTGATTCATAAAATCGAAAGGTAAATTTGTTACTAATAAATTGTTTTTTTCTGTATTTTCTGTGAAGATTTTCGATAACTTCTTTGGAAAAAAATATCTTGACCCTCTAGGATTCGAATCTGGATCATCCGTTACCAAAACCGGTCTCATAACCACCGGACTATTTGATTCACAAAATCGAAAGGTAAATTTGTTACTAATAAATTATTTTTTTCTGTATTTTCTGTGAAGATTTTCGATAACTTTTTTGGAAAAAAATATTTTGACCCTCTAGGATTCGAATCTGGATCATCCGTTACCAAAACCGGTCTCATAACCACCGGACTATTTGATTCGGAATATCGAAAGGTAAATTTGTTACTAATAAATTGTTTGTCTGTATTTTCTGTGAAGATTTTCGATAACTTTTGGGAAAAAATTTCTTGACCCTCTAGGATTCGAACCAGGATCATCCGTTACCAAAACCGGTCTTAAAACCACCGGACTATTTGATTCACAAAATCGAAAGGTAAATTTGTTACTAATAAATTGTTTGTCTGTATTTTCTGTGAAGATTTTCGATAACTTTTGGGAAAAAATTTCTTGACCCTCTTGGATTCGAACCAGGATCATCCGTAACCAAAACCTGTCTCATAACCACCGGACTATTTGATTCACAAAATCGAAAGGTAAATTTGTTACTAATAAATTATTTTTTCTGTATTTTCTGTGAAGATTTTCGATAACTTTTTTGGAAAAAAATATTTTGACCCTCTAGGATTCGAATCTGGATCATCCGTTACCAAAACCGGTCCCATAACCACCGGACTATTTGATTCACAATATCGAAAGGTAAATTTGTTACTAATAAATTGTTTGTCTGTATTTTCTGTGAAGATTTTCGATAACTTTTGGGAAAAAATTTCTTGACCCTCTAGGATTCGAACCAGGATCATCCGTTACCAAAACCGGTCTTAAAACCACCGGACTATTTGATTCACAAAATCGAAAGGTAAATTTGTTTATAATAAATTATTTTTTTCTGTATTTTCTGTGAAGATTTTCGATAACTTTTGGGAAAAAATATCTTGACCCTCTAGGATTCGAACCAGGATCATCCGTAACCAAAACCGGTCTCATAACCACCGGACTATTTGATTCACAAAATCGAAAGGTAAATTTGTTACTAATAAATTATTTTTTCTGTATTTTCTGTAAAGATTTTCGATAACTTTTGGAAAAAAATTCTTGACCCTCTAGGATTCGAACCAGGATCATCCGTAACCAAAACCGGTCTCATAACCACCGGACTATTTGATTCACAAAATCGAAAGGTAAATTTGTTACTAATAAATTATTTTTTCTGTATTTTCTGTGAAGATTTTCGATAACTTTTGGGAAAAAATATCTTGACCCTCTAGGATTCGAACCAGGATCATCCGTAACCAAAACCGGTCTCATAACCACCGGACTATTTGATTCACAATATCGACAGGTACATTTGTTACTAATAAATTGTTTGTCTGTATTTTCTGTGAAGATTTTCGATAACTTTTGGGAAAAAAAATTCTTGACCCTCTAGGATTCGAACCAGGATCATCCGTTACCAAAACCGGTCTTAAAACCACCGGACTATTTGATTCACAAAATCGAAAGGTAAATTTGTACTAATAAATTGTTTTTTTCTGTATTTTCTGTGAAGATTTTCGATAACTTTTGGAAAAAAAATTCTTGACCCTCTAGGATTCGAACCAGGATCATCCGTTACCAAAACCGGTCTCATAACCACCGGACTATTTGATTCACAAAATCGAAAGGTAAATATGTTACTAATAAATTGTTTGTCTGTATTTTCTGTGAAGATTTTCGATAACTTTTGGGAAAAAATTTCTTGACCCTCTAGGATTCGAACCAGGATCATCCGTTACCAAAACCGGTCTTAAAACCACCGGACTATTTGATTCACAAAATCGAAAGGTAAATTTGTTACTAATAAATTGTTTGTCTGTATTTTCTGTGAAGATTTTCGATAACTTTTGGGAAAAAATTTCTTGACCCTCTTGGATTCGAACCAGGATCATCCGTAACCAAAACCTGTCTCATAACCACCGGACTATTTGATTCACAAAATCGAAAGGTAAATTTGTTACTAATAAATTATTTTTTCTGTATTTTCTGTGAAGATTTTCGATAACTTTTGGGAAAAAATATCTTGACCCTCTAGGATTCGAACCAGGATCATCCGTAACCAAAACCGGTCTCATAACCACCGGACTATTTGATTCACAAAATCGAAAGGTAAATTTGTTACTAATAAATTATTTTTTCTGTATTTTCTGTAAAGATTTTCGATAACTTTTGGAAAAAAATTCTTGACCCTCTAGGATTCGAACCAGGATCATCCGTAACCAAAACCGGTCTCATAACCACCGGACTATTTGATTCACAAAATCGAAAGGTAAATTTGTTACTAATAAATTATTTTTTCTGTATTTTCTGTAAAGATTTTCGATAACTTTTGGAAAAAAATTCTTGACCCTCTAGGATTCGAACCAGGATCATCCGTAACCAAAACCGGTCTCATAACCACCGGACTATTTGATTCACAAAATCGAAAGGTAAATTTGTTACTAATAAATGATTTTTTCTGTATTTTCTGTGAAGATTTTCGATAACTTTTGGGAAAAAATATCTTGACCCTCTAGGATTCGAACCAGGATCATCCGTAACCAAAACCGGTCTCATAACCACCGGACTATTTGATTCACAATATCGACAGGTAAATTTGTTACTAATAAATTGTTTGTATGTATTTTCTGTGAAGATTTTCGATAACTTTTGGGAAAAAATATCTTGACCCTCTAGGATTCGAACCAGGTTCCTTCTTTATCAAACCGGTCTCATAACCACCGGACTATTTGATTCTCAAAATCGAAAGGTAAATTTGTTACTAATAAATTGTTTGTCTGTATTTTCTGTGAAGATTTTCGATAACTTCTGGAAAAAAAAATTCTTGACCCTTTAGGATTCGAACCAGGATCATCCGTTACCAAAACCGGTCTCATAACCACCGGACTATTTGATTCACAAAATCGAAAGGTAAATTTGTTACTAATAAATTGTTTGTCTGTATTTTCTGTGAAGATTTTCGATAACTTTTGGGAAAAAATATCTTGACCCTCTAGGATTCGAACCAGGATCATCCGTAACCAAAACCGGTCTCATAACCACCGGACTATTTGATTCACAATATCGACAGGTAAATTTGTTACTAATAAATTGTTTGTCTGTATTTTCTGTGAAGATTTTCGATAACTTTTGGGAAAAAATATCTTGACCCTCTAGGATTCGAACCAGGATCCTTCTTTATCAAACCGGTCTCATAACCACCGGACTAATTGATTCTCAAAATCGAAAGGTAAATTTGATACTAATAAATTGTTTGTCTGTATTTTCTGTGAAGATTTTCGATAACTTTTGGGAAAAAAATATCTTGACCCTCTAGGATTCAAACAAGGATCATCCGTTACCAAAACCGGTCTCATAACCACCGGACTATTTGATTCACAAAATCGAAAGGTAAATTTGTTACTAATAAATTATTTTTTCTGTATTTTCTGTGAAGATTTTCGATAACTTTTGGGAAAAAATATCTTGACCCTCTAGGATTCGAACCAGGATCATTCGTTACCAAAACCGGTCTCATAACCACCGGACTATTCGATTCACAAAATCGAAAGGTAAATTTGTTACTAATAAATTGTTTGTCTGTATTTTCTGTGAAGATTTTCGATAACTTTTGGGAAAAATTTTCTTGACCCTCTAGGATTCGAACCAGGATCATCCGTTACCAAAACCGGTCTTAAAACCACCGGACTATTTGATTCACAAAATCGAAAGGTAAATTTGTTACTAATAAATTGTTTGTCTGTATTTTCTGTGAAGATTTTCGATAACTTTTGGGGAAAAAATTCTTGACCCTCTAGGATTCGAACCAGGATCATCCGTCACCAAAACCGGTCTCATAACCACCGGACTATTTGATTCACGAAATCGAAAGGTAAATTTGTTACTAATAAATTATTTTTTCTGTATTTTCTGTGAAGATTTTCGATAACTTTTTTGGAAAAAAATATCTTGACCCTCTAGGATTCGAATCTGGATCATCCGTTACCAAAACCGGTCTCATAACCACCGGACTATTTGATTCACAATATCGAAAGGTAAATTTGTTACTAATAAATTGTTTGTCTGTATTTTCTGTGAAGATTTTCGATAACTTTTGGGAAAAAATTTCTTGACCCTCTAGGATTCGAACCAGGATCATCCGTTACCAAAACCGGTCTCATAACCACCGGACTATTTGATTCACAAAATCGAAAGGTAAATTTGTTACTAATAATTTTTTTTTCTGTATTTTCTGTGAAGATTTTCGATAACTTTTGGGAAAAAATATCTTGACCCTCTAGGATTCGAACCAGGATCATCCGTAACCAAAACCGGTCTCATAACCACCGGACTATTTGATTCACAATATCGAAAGGTAAATTTGTTACTAATAAATTGTTTTTCTGTATTTTCTGTGAAGATTTTCGATAACTTTTGGGAAAAAATATCTTGACCCTCTTGGATTCGAACCAGGATCATCCGTAACCAAAACCGGTCTCATAACCACCGGACTATTTGATTCACAATATCGACAGGTAAATTTGTTACTAATAAATTGTTTGTCTGTATTTTCTGTGAAGATTTTCGATAACTTTTGGGAAAAAATATCTTGACCCTCTAGGATTCGAACCAGGATCCTTCTTTACCAAGCCGGTCTCATAACCACCGGACTAATTGTTTCTCAAAATCGAAAGGTATATTTGTTACTAATAAATTGTTTGTCTGTATTTTCTGTGAAGATTTTCGATAACTTTTGGGAAAAAATATCTTGACCCTCTAGGATTCGAACCAGGATCATTCGTTACCAAAACCGGTCTCATAACCACCGGACTAATCGATTCACAAAATCGAAAGGTAAATTTGTTACTAATAAATTGTTTGTCTGTATTTTCTGTGAAGATTTTCGATAACTTTTGGGAAAAAATTTCTTGACCCTCTAGGATTCGAACCAGGATCATCCGTTACCAAAACCGGTCTTAAAACCACCGGACTATTTGATTCACAAAGTCGAATGGTAAATTTGTTACTAATAAATTGTTTGTCTGTATTTTCTGTGAAGATTTTCGATAACTTTTGGGAAAAAATTTCTTGACCCTCTAGGATTCGAACCAGGATCATCCGTTACCAAAACCGGTCTCATAACCACCGGACTATTTGATTCACAAAATCGAAAGGTAAATTTGTTACTAATAATTTTTTTTTCTGTATTTTCTGTGAAGATTTTCGATAACTTTTGGGAAAAAATATCTTGACCCTCTAGGATTCGAACCAGGATCATCCGTAACCAAAACCGGTCTCATAACCACCGGACTATTTGATTCACAATATCGACAGGTAAATTTGTTACTAATAAATTGTTTGTCTGTATTTTCTGTGAAGATTTTCGATAACTTTTGGGAAAAAATTTCTTGACCCTCTAGGATTCGAACCAGGATCATCCGTTACCAAAACCGGTCTTAAAACCACCGGACTATTTGATTCACAATATCGAAAGGTAAATTTGTTACTAATAAATTGTTTTTCTGTATTTTCTGTGAAGATTTTCGATAACTTTTGGGAAAAAATATCTTGACCCTCTAGGATTCGAACCAGGATCATCCGTAACCAAAACCGGTCTCATAACCACCGGACTATTTGATTCACAATATCGACAGGTAAATTTGTTACTAATAAATTGTTTGTCTGTATTTTCTGTGAAGATTTTCGATAACTTTTGGGAAAAAATATCTTGACCCTCTAGGATTCGAACCAGGATCCTTCTTTACCAAACCGGTCTCATAACCACCGGACTAATTGATTCTCAAAATCGAAAGGTATATTTGTTACTAATAAATTGTTTGTCTGTATTTTCTGTGAAGATTTTCGATAACTTTTGGGAAAAAATATCTTGACCCTCTAGGATTCGAACCAGGATCATTCGTTACCAAAACCGGTCTCATAACCACCGGACTAATCGATTCACAAAATCGAAAGGTAAATTTGTTACTAATAAATTGTTTGTCTGTATTTTCTGTGAAGATTTTCGATAACTTTTGGGAAAAAATTTCTTGACCCTCTAGGATTCGAACCAGGATCATCCGTTACCAAAACCGGTCTTAAAACCACCGGACTATTTGATTCACAAAGTCGAATGGTAAATTTGTTACTAATAAATTGTTTGTCTGTATTTTCTGTGAAGATTTTCGATAACTTTTGGGAAAAAATTTCTTGACCCTCTAGGATTCGAACCAGGATCATCCGTTACCAAAACCGGTCTCATAACCACCGGACTATTTGATTCACAAAATCGAAAGGTAAATTTGTTACTAATAATTTTTTTTTCTGTATTTTCTGTGAAGATTTTCGATAACTTTTGGGAAAAAATATCTTGACCCTCTAGGATTCGAACCAGGATCATCCGTAACCAAAACCGGTCTCATAACCACCGGACTATTTGATTCACAATATCGACAGGTAAATTTGCTACTAATAAATTGTTTGTCTGTATTTTCTGTGAAGATTTTCGATAACTTTTGGGAAAAAATTTCTTGACCCTCTAGGATTCGAACCAGGATCATCCGTTACCAAAACCGGTCTTAAAACCACCGGACTATTTGATTCACAAAATCGAAAGGTAAATTTGTTACTAATAAATTGTTTGTCTGTATTTTCTGTGAAGATTTTCGATAACTTTTGGGGAAAAAATTCTTGACCCTCTAAGATTCGAACCAGGATCATCCGTCACCAAAACCGGTCTCATAACCACCGGACTATTTGATTCACAAAGTCGAATGGTAAATTTGTTACTAATAAATTATTTTTTCTGTATTTTCTGTGAAGATTTTCGATAACTTTTTTGGAAAAAATATCTTGACCCTCTAGGATTCGAATCTGGATCATCCGTTACCAAAACCGGTCTCATAACCACCGGACTATTTGATTCACAATATCGAAAGGTAAATTTGTTACTAATAAATTGTTTGTCTGTATTTTCTGTGAAGATTTTCGATAACTTTTGGGAAAAAATTTCTTGACCCTCTAGGATTCGAACCAGGATCATCCGTTACCAAAACCGGTCTCATAACCACCGGACTATTTGATTCACAAAATCGAAAGGTAAATTTGTTACTAATAATTTTTTTTTCTGTATTTTCTGTGAAGATTTTCGATAACTTTGGGGAAAAAATATCTTGACCCTCTAGGATTCGAACCAGGATCATCCGTTACCAAAACCTGTCTCATAACCACCGGACTATTTGATTCACAACATCGAAAGGTAAATTTGTTACTAATAAATTGTTTGTCTGTATTTTCTATGAAGATTTTCGATAACTTTTTGGAAAAAATATCTTTACCCTCTAGGATTCGAACCATGATCATTCGTTACAAAAACCGGTCTCATAACCACCGGACTATTTGATTCACAAAATCGAAAGGTAAATTTGTTACTAATAAATTATTTTTTCTGTATTTTCTGTGAAGATTTTCGATAACTTTTGGGAAAAAATATCTTGACCCTCTAGGATTCGAACCAGGATCATTCGTTACCAAAACCGTTCTCATAACCACCGGACTATTCGATTCACAAAATCGAAAGGTAAATTTGTTACTAATAAATTGTTTGTCTGTATTTTCTGTGAAGATTTTCGATAACTTTTGGGAAAAAATTTCTTGACCCTCTAGGATTCGAACCAGGATCATTCGTTACCAAAACCGGACTCATAACCACCGGACTAATCGATTCACAAAATCGAATGGTAAATTTGTTACTAATAAATTGTTTGTCTGTATTTTCTGTGAAGATTTTCGATAACTTTTTGGAAAAAATATCTTTACCCTCTAGGATTCGAACCATGATCATTCGTTACAAAAACCGGTCTCATAACCACCGGACTATTTGATTCACAAAATCGAAAAGTTAAATTTGTTACTAATAAATTATTTTTTCTGTATTTTCTGTGAAGATTTTCGATAACTTTTGGAAAAAAATATCTTGACCCTGTAGGATTCGAATGTGGATCATCCGTTACCAAAAACGGTCTCATAACCACCGGACTATTTGATTCACAAAATCGAAAGGTAAATTTGTTTCTAATAAATTATTTTTTTCTGTATTTTCTGTGAAGATTTTCGATAACTTTTGGAAAAAAATATCTTGACCCTGTAGGATTCGAATGTGGATCATCCGTTACCAAAACCGGTCTCATAACCACCGGACTATTTGATTCACAATATCGAAAGGTAAATTTGTTACTAATAAATTATTTTTTCTGTATTTTCTGTGAAGATTTTCGATAACTTTTTTGGAAAAAAATATCTTGACCCTCTAGGATTCGAATCTGGATCATCCGTTACCAAAACCGGTCTCATAACCACCGGACTATTTGATTCACAATATCGAAAGGTAAATTTGTTACTAATAAATTGTTTGTCTGTATTTTCTGTGAAGATTTTCGATAACTTTTGGGAAAAAATATCTTGACCCTCTAGGATTCGAACCAGGATCCTTCTTTACCAAAACCGGTCTCATAACCACCGGACTATTTGATTCTCAAAATCGAAAGGTAAATTTGTTACTAATAAATTGTTTGTCTGTATTTTCTGTGAAGATTTTCGATAACTTTTGGGGAAAAATATCTTGACCCTCTAGGATTCGAACCAGGATCATCCGTTACCAAAACCTGTCTCATAACCACCGGACTATTTGATTCACGAAATCGAAAGGTAAATTTGTTACTAATAAATTGTTTGTCTGTATTTTCTGTGAAGATTTTCGATAACTTTTTGGAAAAAATATCTTTACCCTCTAGGATTCGAACCATGATCATTCGTTACAAAAACCGGTCTCATAACCACCGGACTATTTGATTCACAAAAGCGAAAGGTAAATTTGTTACTAATAAATTATTTTTTTTCTGTATTTTCTGTGAAGATTTTCGATAACTTTTTGGAAAAAATGTCTTGACCCTCCAGGATTCGAACCAGGATCATTATTTACCAAACCGGTCTCATAACCACCGGACTATTTGATTCACAAAAGCGTAAGGTAAATTTGTTACTAATAAATTGTTTGTCTGTATTTTCTGTGAAGATTTTCGATAACTTTTTGGAAAAAATATCTTGACCCTCTAGGATTCGAACCAGGATCATTCTTTACCAAACCGGTCTCATAATCACCGGACTATTTGATTCTCAAAATCGAAAGGTAAATTTGTTACTAATAAATTGTTTGTCTGTATTTGCTGTGAAGATTTTCGATAACTTTTGGGAAAAAATATCTTGACCCTCTAGGATTCGAACCAGGATCATTCGTTACCAAAACCGGACTCCTAACCACCGGACTAATCGATTCACAAAATCGAATGGTAAATTTGTTACTAATAAATTGTTTGTCTGTATTTTCTGTGAAGATTTTCGATAATTTTTTGGAAAAAAATATCTTTACCCTCTAGGATTCGAACCATGATCATTCGTTACAAAAACCGGTCTCATAACCACCGGACTATTTGATTCACAAAATCGAAAGGTAAATTTGTTACTAATAAATTATTTTTTCTGTATTTTCTGTGAAGATTTTCGATAACTTTTGGGAAAAAATATCTTTACCCTTTAGGATTCGAACCAGGATCATTTGTTACAAAAACCGGTCTCATAACCACCGGACTATTTGATTCACAAAATCGAAAGGTAAATTTGTTACTAATAAATTGTTTGTCTGTATTTTCTGTGAAGATTTTCGATAACTTTTGGGAAAAAATTTCTTGACCCTCTAGGATTCGAACCAGGATCATCCGTTACCAAAACCGGTCTTAAAACCACCGGACTATTTGATTCACAAAATCGAAAGGTAAATTTGTTTCTAATAAATTATTTTTTTCTGTATTTTCTGTGAAGATTTTCGATAACTTTTGGAAAAAAAATTATTGACCCTCTAGGATTCGAACCAGGATCATCCGTTACCAAAACCGGTCTCATAACCACCGGACTATTTGATTCACAAAATCGAAAGGTAAATTTGTTACTAATAAATTATTTTTTCTGTATTTTCTGTGAAGATTTTCGATAACTTTTGGGAAAAAATATCTTGACCCTCTAGGATTCGAAAAAGGATCATTCGTTACCAAAACCGGTCTCATAACCACCGGACTATTCGATTCACAAAATCGAAAAGGTAAATGTGTTACTAATAAATTGTTTGTCTGTATTTTCTGTGAAGATTTTCGATAACTTTTTGGAAAAAATATCTTTACCCTTCAGGATTCGAACCAGGATCATTCGTTACAAAAACCGGTCTCATAACCACCGGACTATTTGATTCACAAAATCGAAAGGTAAATTTGTTACTAATAAATTGTTTGTCTGTATTTTCTGTGAAGATTTTCGATAACTTTTGGGAAAAAATTTCTTGACCCTCTTGGATTCGAACCAGGATCATCCGTTACCAAAACCGGACTCATAACCACCGGACTAATCGATTCACAAAATCGAATGGTAAATTTGTTACTAATAAATTGTTTGTCTGTATTTTCTGTGAAGATTTTCGATAACTTTTTGGAAAAAATATCTTTACCCTCTAGGATTCGAACCATGATCATCCGTTACCAAAACCGGTCTTAAAACCACCGGACTATTTGATTCACAAAATCGAAAGGTAAATTTGTTTCTAATAAATTATTTTTTTCTGTATTTTCTGTGAAGATTTTCGATAACTTTTGGGAAAATTTTTTTGACCCTCTAGGATTCGAACCAGGATCATCCGTTACCAAAACCGGTCTCATAACCACCGGACTATTTGATTCACAATATCGAAAGGTAAATTTGTTACTAATAAATTGATTGTCTGTATTTTCTGTGAAAATTTTTGATAACTTTTGGGAAAAAATTTCTTGACCCTCTAGGATTCGAACCAGGATCATTCGTTACCAAAACCGGACTCATAACCACCGGACTAATCGATTCACAAAATCGAATGGTAAATTTGTTACTAATAAATTGTTTGTCTGTATTTTCTGTGAAGATTTTCGATAACTTTTTGGAAAAAATATCTTTACCCTCTAGGATTCGAACCATGATCATTCGTTACAAAAACCGGTCTCATAACCACCGGACTATTTGATTCACAAAATCGAAAGGTAAATTTGTTACTAATAAATTTTTTTTTCTGTATTTTCTGTGAAGATTTTCGATAACTTTTGGGAAAAAATATCTTGACCCTCTAGGATTCGAACCAGGAACATTCGTTACCAAAACTGGTCTCATAACCACCGGTCTATTTGATTCACAAAATCGAAAGGTAAATTTGTTACTAATAAATTGTTTGTCTGTATTTTCTGTGAAGATTTTCGATAACTTTTGGGAAAAAATTTCTTGACCCTCTAGGATTCGAACCAGGATCATCCGTTACCAAAACCGGTCTTAAAACCACCGGACTATTTGATTCACAAAATCGAAAGGTAAATTTGTTTCTAATAAATTATTTTTTTCTGTATTTTCTGTGAAGATTTTCGATAACTTTTGGGAAAAAATTTCTTGACCCTCTAGGATTCGAACCAGGATCATTCGTTACCAAAACCGGACTCATAACCACCGGACTAATCGATTCACAAAATCGAATGGTAAATTTGTTACTAATAAATTGTTTGTCTGTATTTTCTGTAAAATTTTTCGAAAACTTTTGGGAAAAAATATCTTGACCCTCTCGGATTCGAACCAGGATAATCCGTTCCCTAAACCGGTCTCATAACCACCAGACTATTTGATTCACAAAATCGAAAGGTAAATTTGTTACTAATAAATGTCTGTAATTTCTGTGAAGATTTTCGATAACTTTTTGGAAAAAATATCTTGATCCTCTAGGATTCGAACCAGGATCATTCGTTACCAAAACCGGTCTAATAACCACCGGACTATTCGATTCACAAAATCGAAAGCTAAATTTGTTACTAATAAATTGTTTGTCTGTATTTTCTGTGAAGATTTTCGATAACTTTTGGGAAAAAATTTCTTGACCCTCTAGGATTCGAACCAGGATCATTCGTTACCAAAACCGGACTCATAACCACCGGACTAATCGATTCACAAAATCGAATGGTAAATTTGTTACTAATAAATTGTTTGTCTGTATTTTCTGTGAAGATTTTCGATAACTTTTTGGAAAAAATATCTTTACCCTCTAGGATTCGAACCATGATCATTCGTTACAAAAACCGGTCTCATAACCACCGGACTATTTGATTCACAAAATCGAAAGGTAAATTTGTTACTAATTAATTATTTTTTCTGTATTTTCTGTGAAGATTTTCGATAACTTTTGGGAAAAAATTTCTTGACCCTCTAGGATTCGAACCAGGATCATCCGTTACCAAAACCGGTCTTAAAACCACCGGACTATTTGATTCACAAAATCGAAAGGTAAATTTGTTTCTAATAAATTATTTTTTTCTGTATTTTCTGTGAAGATTTTCGATAACTTTTGGAAAAAAAATTCTTGACTCTCTAGGATTCGAACCAGGATCATCCGTTACCAAAACCGGTCTCATAACCACCGGACTATTTGATTCACAATATCGAAAGGTAAATTTGCTACTAATAAATTGTTTGTCTGTATTTTCTGTGAAGATTTTCGATAACTTTTGGGAAAAAATTTCTTGACCCTCTAGGATTCGAACCAGGATCATCCGTTACCAAAACCGGTCTTAAAACCACCGGACTATTTGATTCACAAAATCGAAAGGTAAATTTGTTACTAATAAATTGTTTGTCTGTATTTTCTGTGAAAATTTTTGATAACTTTTGGGAAAAAATTTCTTGACCCTCTAGGATTCGAACCAGGATCATTCGTTACCAAAACCGGACTCATAACCACCGGACTAATCGATTCACAAAATCGAATGGTAAATTTGTTACTAATAAATTGTTTGTCTGTATTTTCTGTGAAGATTTTCGATAACTTTTTGGAAAAAATATCTTTACCCTCTAGGATTCGAACCATGATCATTCGTTACAAAAACCGGTCTCATAACCACCGGACTATTTGATTCACAAAATCGAAAGGTAAATTTGTTACTAATAAATTATTTTTTCTGTATTTTCTGTGAAGATTTTCGATAACTTTTGGGAAAAAATATCTTGACCCTGTAGGATTCGAACCAGGAACATTCGTTACCAAAACTGGTCTCATAACCACCGGACTATTTGATTCACAAAATCGAAAGGTAAATTTGTTACTAATAAATTGTTTGTCTGTATTTTCTGTGAAGATTTTCGATAACTTTTGGGAAAAAATTTCTTGACCCTCTAGGATTCGAACCAGGATCATCCGTTACCAAAACCGGTCTTAAAACCACCGGACTATTTGATTCACAAAATCGAAAGGTAAATTTGTTTCTAATAAATTATTTTTTTCTGTATTTTCTGTGAAGATTTTCGATAACTTTTGGAAAAAAAATTCTTGACCCTCTAGGATTCGAACCAGGATCATCCGTTACCAAAACCGGTCTCATAACCACCGGACTATTTGATTAACAAAATCGAAAGGTAAATTTGTTACTAATAAATTATTTTTTCTGTATTTTCTGTGAAGATTTTCGATAACTTTTGGGAAAAAATATCTTGACCCTCTAGGATTCGAACCAGGATCATTCGTTACCAAAACCGGTCTCATAACCACCGGACTATTCGATTCACAAAATCGAAAGGTAAATTTGTTACTAATAAATTGTTTGTCTGTATTTTCTGTGAAGATTTTCGATAACTTTTTGGAAAAAATATCTTTACCTTCCTAGGATTCGAACCATGATCATTCGTTACAAAAACCGGTCTCATAACCACCGGACTATTTGATTCACAAAATCGAAAGGTAAGTTTGTTACTAATAAATTATTTTTTCTGTATTTTCTGTGAAGATTTTCGATAACTTTTGGGAAATTTTTTTTGACCCTCTAGGATTCGAACCAGGATCATTCGTTACCAAAACCGGACTCATAACCACCGGACTAATCGATTCACAAAATTGAATGGTAAATTTGTTACTAATAAATTATTTTTTCTGTATTTTCTGTGAAGATTTTCGATAACTTTTGGGAAAAAATATCTTGACCCTCTAGGATTCGAACCAGGATCATTCGTTACCAAAACCGGTCTCATAACCACCGGACTATTCGATTCACGAAATCGAAAGGTAAATTTGTTACTAATAAATTGTTTGTCTGTATTTTCTGTGAAGATTTTCGATAACTTTTGGGGAAAAAATATCTTTACCCTTTAGGATTCGAACCAGGATCATTCGTTACAAAAACCGGTCTCATAACCACCGGACTATTTGATTCACAAAATCGAAAGGTAAATTTGTTACTAATAAATTATTTTTCCTGTATTTTCTGTGAAGATTTTCGATAACTTTTGGGAAAAAATTTCTTGACCCTCCAGGATTCGAACCAGGATCATCCGTTACCAAAACCGGTCTCATAACCACCGGACTATTTGATTCACAAAATCGAAAGGTAAATTTGTTACTAATAAATTGTTTGTCTGTATTTTCTGTGAAGATTTTCGATAACTTTTTGGAAAAAATATCTTTACCCTTTAGGATTCGAACCAGGATCATTCGTTACAAAAACCGGTCTCATAACCACCGGACTATTTGATTCACAAAATCGAAAGGTAAATTTGTTACTAATAAATTATTTTTCCTGTATTTTCTGTGAAGATTTTCGATAACTTTTGGGAAAAAATATCTTGACCCTCCAGGATTCGAACCAGGATCATCCGTTACCAAAACCTGTGTCATAACCACCGGACTATTTGATTCACAAAATCGAAAGGTAAATTTGTTACTAATAAATTATTTTTTTCTGTATTTTCTGTGAAGATTTTCGATAACTTTTGGGGGAAAAAATATCTTGACCCTCTAAGATTTAAACCAGGATCATCCGTTACCAAAGCCGGTCTCATAACCAGCGGACTATTTGATTCAAAAAAGCGAAAGGTAAATTTGTTACTAATAAATTGTTTGTCTGTATTTTCTGTGAAGATTTTCGATAACTTTTGGGGAAAAAAATGTTGACCCTCTAGGATTCGAACCAGGATCATCCGTCACCAAAACCGGTCTCATAACCACCGGACTATTTGATTCACAAAATCGAAAGGTAAATTTGTTACTAATAAATTGTTTGTCTGTATTTTCTGTAAAATTTTTCGAAAACTTTTGGGAAAAAATATCTTGACCCTCTAGGATTCGAACCAGGATAATCCGTTCCCTAAACCGGTCTCATAACCACCAGACTATTTGATTCACAAAATCGAAAGGTAAATGTGTTACTAATAAATGTCTGTAATTTCTGTGAAGATTTTCGATAACTTTTTGGAAAAAATATCTTGATCCTCTACGATTCGAACCAGGATCATTCGTTACCAAAACCGGTCTAATAACCACCGGACTATTCGATTCACAAAATCGAATGGTAAATTTGTTACTAATAAATTGATTGTCTGTATTTTCTGTGAAGATTTTCGATAACTTTTGGGAAAAAATTTCTTGACCCTCTAGGATTCGAACCAGGATTATTCGTTACCAAAACCGGACTCATAACCACCGGACTAATCGATTCACAAAATCGAATGGTAAATTTGTTACTAATAAATTGTTTGTCTGTATTTTCTGTGAAGATTTTCGATAACTTTTTGGAAAAAATATCTTTACCCTCTAGGATTCGAACCATGATCATTCGTTACAAAAACCGGTCTCATAACCACCGGACTATTTGATTCACAAAATCGAAAGGTAAATTTGTTACTAATAAATTATTTTTTTCTGTATTTTCTGTGAAGATTTTCGATAACTTTTGGGGGAAAAAATATCTTGACCCTTTAAGATTTAAACCAGGATCATCCGTTACCAAAGCCGGTCTCATAACCAGCGGACTATTTGATTAAAAAAATCGAAAGGTAAATGTGTTACTAATAAATGTCTGTAATTTCTGTGAAGATTTTCGATAACTTTTTGGAAAAAATATATTGATCCTCTAGGATTCGAACCAGGATCATGCGTTCCCTAAACCGGTCTCATAACCACCGGACTATTCGATTCACAAAATCGAAAGGTAAATTTGTTACTAATAAATTGTTTGTCTGTATTTTCTGTGAAGATTTTCGATAACTTTTGGGAAAATTTTTTTGACCCTCTAGGATTCGAACCAGGATCATTCGTTACCAAAACCGGACTCATAACCACCGGACTAATCGATTCACAAAATCGAATGGTAAATTTGTTACTAATAAATTGATTGTCTGTATTTTCTGTGAAGATTTTCGATAACTTTTGGGAAAAAATTTCTTGACCCTCTAGGATTCGAACCAGGATTATTCGTTACCAAAACCGGACTCATAACCACCGGACTAATCGATTCACAAAATCGAATGGTAAATTTGTTACTAATAAATTGTTTGTCTGTATTTTCTGTGAAGATTTTCGATAACTTTTTGGAAAAAATATCTTTACCCTCTAGGATTCGAACCATGATCATTCGTTACAAAAACCGGTCTCATAACCACCGGACTATTTGATTCACAAAATCGAAAGGTAAATTTGTTACTAATAAATTATTTTTTTCTGTATTTTCTGTGAAGATTTTCGATAACTTTTGGGGGAAAAAATATCTTGACCCTTTAAGATTTAAACCAGGATCATCCGTTACCAAAGCCGGTCTCATAACCAGCGGACTATTTGATTAAAAAAATCGAAAGGTAAATGTGTTACTAATAAATGTCTGTAATTTCTGTGAAGATTTTCGATAACTTTTTGGAAAAAATATATTGATCCTCTAGGATTCGAACCAGGATCATGCGTTCCCTAAACCGGTCTCATAACCACCGGACTATTCGATTCACAAAATCGAAAGGTAAATTTGTTACTAATAAATTGTTTGTCTGTATTTTCTGTGAAGATTTTCGATAACTTTTTGGAAAAAATATCTTTACCCTCTAGGATTCGAACCATGATCATTCGTTACAAAAACCGGTCTCATAACCACCGGACTATTTGATTCACAAAATCGAAAGGTAAATTTGTTACTAATAAATTATTTTTTCTGTATTTTCTGTGAAGATTTTCGATAACTTTTGGGAAAAAATATCTTGACCCTCTAGGATTCGAACCAGGAACATTCGTTACCAAAACTGGTCTCATAACCACCGGACTATTTGATTCACAAAATCGAAAGGTAAATTTGTTACTAATAAATTGTTTGTCTGTATTTTCTGTGAAGATTTTCGATAACTTTTGGGAAAAAATATCTTGACCCTCTAGGATTCGAACCAGGATCATCCGTTACCAAAACCGGTCTCATAACCACCGGACTATTTGATTCACAAAATCGAAAGGTAAATTTGTTACTAATAAATTGTTTGTCTGTATTTTCTGTGAAGATTTTCGATAACTTTTTGGAAAAAATATCTTTACCCTCTAGGATTTGAACCAGGATCATCCGTTACAAAAACCGGTCTCATAACCACCGGACTATTTGATTCACAAAAGCGAAAGGTAAATTTGTTACTAATAAATTGTTTGTCTGTGTTTTCTGTGAAGATTTTCGATAACTTTTGGGAAAAAATATCTTGACCCTCTAGGATTCGAACCAGGATCATCCGTAACCAAAACCGGTCTCATAACCACCGGACTATTTGATTCACAATATCGACAGGTAAATTTGTTACTAATAAATTGTTTGTCTGTATTTTCTGTGAAGATTTTCGATAACTTTTGGGAAAAAATATCTTGACCCTCTAGAATTGGAACCAGGATCATCCGTAACCAAAACCGGTCTCTTAACCACCGGACTATTTGATTCACAATATCGAAAGGTAAATTTGTTACTAATAAATTGTTTTTTCTGTATTTTCTGTGAAGATTTTCGATAACTTTTGGGAAAAAATATCTTGACCCTCTAGGATTCGAACCAGGATCATCCGTTACCAAAACTGGCCCCATAACCACCGGACTATCTGATTCACAAAATCGTAAGGTAAATTTGTTACTAATAAATTTTTTTTTTATGTATTTTCTGTGAAGATTTTCGATAACTTTTGGGAAAAAATATCTTGACCCTCTAGGATTTGAACCAGGATCATCCGTGACCAAAACCGGTCTCTTAACCACCGGACTATTTGATTCAAAAAGTCGAAAGGTAAATTTGTTACTAATAAATTATTTTTTCTGTATTTTCTGTGAAGATTTTGATAACTTTTGGGAAAAAATATCTTGACCCTCTAGGATTCGGACCAGGATCCTTCTTTACCAAAACCGGTCTCATAACCACCGGACTATTTGATTCACAATATCGACAGGTAAATTTGTTACTAATAAATTGTTTGTCTGTATTTTCTGTGAAGATTTTCGATAACTTTTGGGAAAAAATATCTTGACCCTCTAGGATTCGAACCAGGATCATCCGTTACCAAAACCGGTCTCATAACCACCGGACTATTTGATTCACAATATCGAAAGGTAAATTTGTTACTAATAAATTGTTTGTCTGTATTTCCTGTGAAGATTTTCGATAACTTTTTGGAAAAAATATCTTGACCCTCTAGGATTCGAACCAGGATCAACCGTTACCAAAACCGGTCTCATAACCACCGGACTATTTGATTCACAATATCGAAAGGTAAATTTGTTGCTAATAAATTATTTTTTTTCAGTATTTTCTGTGAAGATTTTCGATAACATTTGGGAAAAAAATTCTTCTAGCTCTAGGATTCAAACCAGGATCATCCGTAACCAAAACCGGTCTCATAACCACCGGACTATTTGATTCACAATATCGAAAGGTAAATTTGTTGCTAATAAAAAAATTTTTTCTGTATTTTCTGTGAAGACTTTCGATAACTTTTGGAAAAAAAATATCTTGACCCTCTAGGATTCGAACCAGGATCATCCGTAACCAAAACCGGTCTCATAACCACCGGACTATTTGATTCACAATATCGAAAGGTAAATTTGTTACTAATAAAGTGTTTGTCTGTATTTTCTGTGAAGATTTTCAATAACTTTTGGAAAAAAATATTTTGACCCTCTAGGATTCAAACCAGGATCATTCGTTACCAAAACCGGTCTCATAACCACCGGACTATTCGATTCACAAAATCGAAAGCTAAATTTGTTACTAATAAATTGTTTGTCCGTATTTTCTGTGAAGATTTTCGATAACTTTTGGGAAAAAAATATCTTGACCCTCTAGGATTCAAACCAGGATCATCCGTTACCAAAACTGGTCTCATAACCACCGGACTATTCGATTCACAAAATCGAAAGCTAAATTTGTTACTAATAAATTGTTTGTCCGTATTTTCTGTGAAGATTTTCGATAACTTTTGGGAAAAAAAATATCTTGACCCTCTAGGATTCAAACCAGGATCATCCGTTACCAAAACCGGTCTCATAACCACCGGACTATTCGATTCACAAAATCGAAAAGCTAAATTTGATACTAATAAATTGTTTGTCTGTATTTTCTGTGAAGATTTTCGATAACTTTTGGGGAAAAATATCTTGACCCTCCAGGATTCGAACCAGGATCATCCGTAACCAAAACCGGTGTCATAACCACCGGATTATTTGATTCACAAAATCGAAAGGTAAATTTGTTACTAATAAATTATTATTTTCTGTATTTTCTGTGAAGATTTTCGATAACTTTTTGGAAAAAATATATTTACCCTCTAGGATTTGAACCAGGATCATCCGTTACAAAAACCGGTCCCATAACCACCGGACTATTTGATTCACAAAAGCGAAAGGTAAATTTGTTACTGATAAATTGTTTGTCTGTGTTTTCTGTGAAGATTTTCGATAACTTTTGGGAAAAAATATATTGATCCTCTAGGATTCGAATCAGGATCATGCGTTCCCCAAACCGGTCTCATAACCACCAGACTATTTGATTCACAAAATCGAAAGGTAAATTTGTTACTAATAAATTGTTTGTCTGTATTTTCTGTGAAGATTTTCGATAACTTTTGGGAAAAAATATCTTGACCCTCTCGGATTCCAACCAGGATCATCCGTTACCAAAACCGGTCTCATAACCACCGGGCAATTCGATTCACAAAAAAGAAAGGTAAATTTGTTACTAATAAATTGTTTGTCTGTATTTTCTGTGAAGACTTTCGATAACTTTTGGGAAAACATATCTTGACCCTCTAGGATTCAAACCAGGATAATCCGTTCCCTAAACCGGTCTCATAACCACCAGACTTTTTGATTCACAAAATCGAAAGGTAAATTTGTTACTAATAAATGTCTGTATTTTCTGTGAAGATTTTCGATAACTTTTTGGAAAAAATATCTTTACCCTCTAGGATTTGAACCAGGATCAAGCGTCACAAAAACCGGTCTCATAACCACCGGACTATTTGATTCACAAAAGCGAAAGGTAAATTTGTTACTGATAAATTGTTTGTCTGTGTTTTCTGTGAAGATTTTCGATAACTTTTGGGAACAAATATATTGATCCTCTAGGATTCGAACCAGGATCATCCGTTTCCCTATTCGGTCTCATAACCACCGGACTATTTGATTCACAAAATCGAAAGGTAAATTTGTTACTAATAAATTATTTTTTCTGTATTTTCTGTGAAGATTTTCGATAACTATTGGGAAAAAATATCTTGACCCTCTAGGATTCGAACCAGGATCATTCGTTACCAAAGCCGGTCTCATAACCACCGTACTATTCGATTCACAAAATCGAAAGCTACATTTGTTACTAATAAATTGTTTGTCTGTATTTTCTGTGAAGATTTTCGATAACTTTTGGGAAAAAAATATCTTGACCCTCTCGGATTCGAACCAGGATCATCCGTTACAAAAACCGGTCTCATAACCACCGGACTATTTGATTCACAATATCGAAAGCTAAATTTGTTACTAATAAATTTTTTGTCTTTATTTTCTGTGAAGATTTTCGATAACTTTTGGGAAAAAATATCTTGACCCTCTAGGATTCCTAGAAGGATCATCCGTTACCAAAACCGGTCTCATAACCACCGGACTATTCGATTCACAAAATCGAAAGGTAAATTTGTTACTAATACATTGTTTGTCTGTATTTTCTGTGAAGATTTTCGATAACTTTTGGGAAAAAATATCTTGACCCTCCAGGATTCGAACCAGGATCATCCGTTACCAAAACCGGTGTCATAACCACCGGACTATTTGATTCACAAAATCGAAAGGTAAATTTGTTACTAATAAATTATTATTTTCTGTATTTTCTGTGAAGATTTTCGATAACTTTTGGGGGAAAAAAATATCTTGACCCTCTCAGATTTAAACCAGGATCATCCGTTACCAAAGCCGGTCTCATAACCAGCGGACTATTCGATTCACAAAATCGAAAGCTAAATTTGTTACTAATAAATTGTTTGTCTGTATTTTCTGTGAAGATTTTCGATAACTTTTTGGAAAAAATTTCTTTACTCTCTAGGATTTGAACCAGGATCATCCGTTACAAAAACCGGTCTCATAACCACCGGACTATTTGATTCACAAAAACGAAAGGTAAATTTGTTACTAATAAATTGTTTGTCTGTATTTTCTGTGAAGACTTTCGATAACTTTTTGGAAAAAATATCTTGACCCTCTAGGATTCGAACCAGGATAATCCGTTCCCTAAACCGGTCTCATAACCAACAGACTTTTTGATTCACAAAATCGAAAGGTAAATTTGTTACTAATAAATGTCTGTATTTTCTGTGAAGATTTTCGATAACTTTTTGGAAAAAATATCTTTACCCTCTAGGATTTGAACCAGGAAAATCCGTTACAAAAACCGGTCTCTTAACCACCGGACTATTTGATTCACAAAAGCGAAAGGTAAATTTGTTACTGATAAATTGTTTGTCTGTGTTTTCTGTGAAGATTTTCGAAAACTTTTGGGAAAAAATATATTGATCCTCTAGGATTCGAATCAAAAAGTCTGTTGGTTATGCGTTCCCTAAACCGGTCTCATAACCACCAGACTATTTGATTCACAAAATCGAAAGGTAAATTTGTTACTAATAAATTGTTTGTCTGTATTTTCTGTGAAGATTTTCGATAACTTTTGGGAAAAAATATCTTGACCCTCCAGGATTCGAACCAGGATCATCCGTTACCAAAACCGGTCTCATAACCACCGGACTATTCGATTCACAAAATCGAAAGCTAATTTGTTACTAATAAATTGTTTGTCTGTATTTTCTGTGAAGACTTTCGATAACTTTTTGGAAAAAATATCTTGACCCTCTAGGATTCGAACCAGGATAATCCGTTCCCTAAACCGGTCTCATAACCACCAGACTTTTTGATTCACAAAATCGAAAGGTAAATTTGTTACTAATAAATGTCTGTATTTTCTGTGAAGATTTTCGATAACTTTTTGGAAAAAATATCTTTACCCTCTAGGAATTGAACCAGGATCATCCGTTACAAAAACCGGTCTAATAACCACCGGACTATTTGATTCACAAAAGCGAAAGGTAAATTTGTTACTGATAAATTGTTTGTCTGTGTTTTCTGTGAAGATTTTCGAAAACTTTTGGGAAAAAATATATTGATCCTCTAGGATTCGAATCAGGATCATGCGTTCCCTAAACCGGTCTCATAACCACCAGACTATTTGATTCACAAAATCGAAAGGTAAATTTGTTACTAATACATTGTTTGTCTGTATTTTCTGTGAAGATTTTCGATAACTTTTGGGAAAAAAATATCTTGACCCTCCAGGATTCGAACCAGGATCATCCGTTACCAAAACCGGTCTCATAACCACCGGACTATTCGATTCACAAAATCGAAAGCTAAATTTGTTACTAATAAATTGTTTGTCTGTATTTTCTGTGAAGATTTTCGATAACTTTTTGGAAAAAATATCTTTACCCTCTAGGATTTGAACCAGGATCATCCGTTACAAAAACCGGTCTCATAACCACCGGACTACATGATTCACAAAAGCGAAAGGTAAATTTGTTACTAATAAATTGTTTGTCTGTGTTTTCTGTGAAGATTTTCGATAACTTTTGGGAAAAAAATATATTGATCCTCTAGGATTCGAACCAGGATCATGCGTTCCCTAAACCGGTCTCATAACCACCAGACTATTTGATTCACAAAATCGAAAGGTAAATTTGTTACTAATAAATTGTTTGTCTGTATTTTCTGTGAAGATTTTCGATAACTTTTGGGAAAAAATTTCTTGACCCTCTAGGATTCGAACCAGGATCATCCGTTACCAAAACCGGTCTCATAACCACCAGACTATTTGATTCACAATATCGAAAGGTAAATTTGTTACTAATAAATTGTTTTTTCTGTATTTTCTGTGAAGATTTTCGATAACTTTTGGGAAAAAATATCTTGACCCTCTAGGATTTGAACCAGGATCATCCGTTACCAAAACTTGCCTCATAACCACCGGACTATCTGATTCACAAAATTGTAAGGTAAATTTGTTACTAATAAATTGTTTTTTTATGTATTTTCTGAGAAGATTTTCGATAACTTTTGGGAAAAAATATCTTGACCCTCTAGGATTCGAACCAGGATCATCCGTTACCAAAACCGGTCTCATAACCACCGGACTATTTGATTCACAAAATCGAAAGGTAAATTTGTTACTAATAAATTGTTTGTCTGTATTTTCTGTGAAGATTTTCGATAACTTTTTGGAAAAAATATCTTTACCCTCTAGGATTTGAACCAGGATCATCCGTTACAAAAACCGGTCTCATAACCACCGGACTATTTGATTCACAAAAGCGAAAGGTAAATTTGTTACTAATAAATTGTTTGTCTGTGTTTTCTGTGAAGATTTTCGATAACTTTTGGGAAAAAATATCTTGACCCTCTAGGATTCGAACCAGGATCATCCGTAACCAAAACCGGTCTCATAACCACCGGACTATTTGATTCACAATATCGACAGGTAAATTTGTTACTAATAAATTGTTTGTGTGTATTTTCTGTGAAGATTTTCGATAACTTTTGGGAAAAAATATCTTGACCCTCTAGAATTCGAACCAGGATCATCCGTAACCAAAACCGGTCTCTTAACCACCGGACTATTTGATTCACAATATCGAAAGGTAAATTTGTTACTAATAAATTGTTTTTTCTGTATTTTCTGTGAAGATTTTCGATAACTTTTGGGAAAAAATATCTTGACCCTCTAGGATTCGAACCAGGATCATCCGTTACCAAAACTGGCCCCATAACCACCGGACTATCTGATTCACAAAATCGTAAGGTAAATTTGTTACTAATAAATTTTTTTTTTATGTATTTTCTGTGAAGATTTTCGATAACTTTTGGGAAAAAATATCTTGACCCTCTAGGATTTGAACCAGGATCATCCGTAACCAAAACCGGTCTCTTAACCACCGGACTATTTGATTCAAAAAGTCGAAAGGTAAATTTGTTACTAATAAATTATTTTTTCTGTATTTTCTGTGAAGATTTTGATAACTTTTGGGAAAAAATATCTTGACCCTCTAGGATTCGGACCAGGATCCTTCTTTACCAAAACCGGTCTCATAACCACCGGACTATTTGATTCACAATATCGACAGGTAAATTTGTTACTAATAAATTGTTTGTCTGTATTTTCTGTGAAGATTTTCGATAACTTTTGGGAAAAAATATCTTGACCCTCTAGGATTCGAACCAGGATCATCCGTTACCAAAACCGGTCTCATAACCACCGGACTATTTGATTCACAATATCGAAAGGTAAATTTGTTACTAATAAATTGTTTGTCTGTATTTCCTGTGAAGATTTTCGATAACTTTTTGGAAAAAATATCTTGACCCTCTAGGATTCGAACCAGGATCAACCGTTACCAAAACCGGTCTCATAACCACCGGACTATTTGATTCACAATATCGAAAGGTAAATTTGTTGCTAATAAATTATTTTTTTTCAGTATTTTCTGTGAAGATTTTCGATAACATTTGGGAAAAAAATTCTTCTAGCTCTAGGATTCAAACCAGGATCATCCGTAACCAAAACCGGTCTCATAACCACCGGACTATTTGATTCACAATATCGAAAGGTAAATTTGTTGCTAATAAAAAATTTTTTTCTGTATTTTCTGTGAAGACTTTCGATAACTTTTGGAAAAAAAATATCTTGACCCTCTAGGATTCGAACCAGGATCATCCGTAACCAAAACCGGTCTCATAACCACCGGACTATTTGATTCACAATATCGAAAGGTAAATTTGTTACTAATAAAGTGTTTGTCTGTATTTTCTGTGAAGATTTTCAATAACTTTTGGAAAAAAATATTTTGACCCTCTAGGATTCAAACCAGGATCATCCGTTACCAAAACCGGTCTCATAACCACCGGACTATTCGGTTCACAAAATCGAAAGGTAAATTTGTTACTAATAAATTGTTTGTCTGTATTTTCTGTGAAGATTTTCGATAACTTTTGGGAAAAAATATCTTGACCCTCTAGGATTCGAACCAGGATCATTCGTTACCAAAACCGGTCTCATAACCACCGGACTATTCGATTCACAAAATCGAAAGCTAAATTTGTTACTAATAAATTGTTTGTCCGTATTTTCTGTGAAGATTTTCGATAACTTTTGGGAAAAAAATATCTTGACCCTCTAGGATTCAAACCAGGATCATCCGTTACCAAAACTGGTCTCATAACCACCGGACTATTCGATTCACAAAATCGAAAGCTAAATTTGTTACTAATAAATTGTTTGTCCGTATTTTCTGTGAAGATTTTCGATAACTTTTGGGAAAAAAAATATCTTGACCCTCTAGGATTCAAACCAGGATCATCCGTTACCAAAACCGGTCTCATAACCACCGGACTATTCGATTCACAAAATCGAAAAGCTAAATTTGTTACTAATAAATTGTTTGTCTGTATTTTCTGTGAAGATTTTCGATAACTTTTGGGGAAAAATATCTTGACCCTCCAGGATTCGAACCAGGATCATCCGTAACCAAAACCGGTGTCATAACCACCGGATTATTTGATTCACAAAATCGAAAGGTAAATTTGTTACTAATAAATTATTATTTTCTGTATTTTCTGTGAAGATTTTCGATAACTTTTTGGAAAAAATATATTTACCCTCTAGGATTTGAACCAGGATCATCCGTTACAAAAACCGGTCCCATAACCACCGGACTATTTGATTCACAAAAGCGAAAGGTAAATTTGTTACTGATAAATTGTTTGTCTGTGTTTTCTGTGAAGATTTTCGATAACTTTTGGGAAAAAATATATTGATCCTCTAGGATTCGAATCAGGATCATGCGTTCCCCAAACCGGTCTCATAACCACCAGACTATTTGATTCACAAAATTGAAAGGTAAATTTGTTACTAATAAATTGTTTGTCTGTATTTTCTGTGAAGATTTTCGATAACTTTTGGGAAAAAATATCTTGACCCTCTCGGATTCCAACCAGGATCATCCGTTACCAAAACCGGTCTCATAACCACCGGGCAATTCGATTCACAAAAAAGAAAGGTAAATTTGTTACTAATAAATTGTTTGTCTGTATTTTCTGTGAAGACTTTCGATAACTTTTGGGAAAACATATCTTGACCCTCTAGGATTCAAACCAGGATAATCCGTTCCCTAAACCGGTCTCATAACCACCAGACTTTTTGATTCACAAAATCGAAAGGTAAATTTGTTACTAATAAATGTCTGTATTTTCTGTGAAGATTTTCGATAACTTTTTGGAAAAAATATCTTTACCCTCTAGGATTTGAACCAGGATCAAGCGTCACAAAAACCGGTCTCATAACCACCGGACTATTTGATTCACAAAAGCGAAAGGTAAATTTGTTACTGATAAATTGTTTGTCTGTGTTTTCTGTGAAGATTTTCGATAACTTTTGGGAAAAAATATATTGATCCTCTAGGATTCGAACCAGGATCATCCGTTTCCCTATTCGGTCTCATAACCACCGGACTATTTGATTCACAAAATCGAAAGGTAAATTTGTTACTAATAAATTATTTTTTCTGTATTTTCTGTGAAGATTTTCGATAACTATTGGGAAAAAATATCTTGACCCTCTAGGATTCGAACCAGGATCATTCGTTACCAAAGCCGGTCTCATAACCACCGTACTATTCGATTCACAAAATCGAAAGCTACATTTGTTACTAATAAATTGTTTGTCTGTATTTTCTGTGAAGATTTTCGATAACTTTTGGGAAAAAAATATCTTGACCCTCTCGGATTCGAACCAGGATCATCCGTTACAAAAACCGGTCTCATAACCACCGGACTATTTGATTCACAATATCGAAAGCTAAATTTGTTACTAATAAATTTTTTGTCTTTATTTTCTGTGAAGATTTTCGATAACTTTTGGGAAAAAATATCTTGACCCTCTAGGATTCCTAGAAGGATCATCCGTTACCAAAACCGGTCTCATAACCACCGGACTATTCGATTCACAAAATCGAAAGGTAAATTTGTTACTAATACATTGTTTGTCTGTATTTTCTGTGAAGATTTTCGATAACTTTTGGGAAAAAATATCTTGACCCTCCAGGATTCGAACCAGGATCATCCGTTACCAAAACCGGTGTCATAACCACCGGACTATTTGATTCACAAAATCGAAAGGTAAATTTGTTACTAATAAATTATTATTTTCTGTATTTTCTGTGAAGATTTTCGATAACTTTTGGGGGAAAAAAATATCTTGACCCTCTCAGATTTAAACCAGGATCATCCGTTACCAAAGCCGGTCTCATAACCAGCGGACTATTCGATTCACAAAATCGAAAGCTAAATTTGTTACTAATAAATTGTTTGTCTGTATTTTCTGTGAAGATTTTCGATAACTTTTTGGAAAAAATTTCTTTACTCTCTAGGATTTGAACCAGGATCATCCGTTACAAAAACCGGTCTCATAACCACCGGACTATTTGATTCACAAAAGCGAAAGGTAAATTTGTTACTGATAAATTGTTTGTCTGTATTTTCTGTGAAGATTTTCAATAACTTTTGGGAAAAAATTATCTTGACCCTCTCGGATTCCAACCAGGATCATCCGTTACCAAAACCGGTCTCATAACCACCGGGCTATTCGATTCACAAAAACGAAAGGTAAATTTGTTACTAATAAATTGTTTGTCTGTATTTTCTGTGAAGACTTTCGATAACTTTTTGGAAAAAATATCTTGACCCTCTAGGATTCGAACCAGGATAATCCGTTCCCTAAACCGGTCTCATAACCAACAGACTTTTTGATTCACAAAATCGAAAGGTAAATTTGTTACTAATAAATGTCTGTATTTTCTGTGAAGATTTTCGATAACTTTTTGGAAAAAATATCTTTACCCTCTAGGATTTGAACCAGGAAAATCCGTTACAAAAACCGGTCTCATAACCACCGGACTATTTGATTCACAAAAGCGAAAGGTAAATTTGTTACTGATAAATTGTTTGTCTGTGTTTTCTGTGAAGATTTTCGAAAACTTTTGGGAAAAAATATATTGATCCTCTAGGATTCGAATCAAAAAGTCTGTTGGTTATGCGTTCCCTAAACCGGTCTCATAACCACCAGACTATTTGATTCACAAAATCGAAAGGTAAATTTGTTACTAATAAATTGTTTGTCTGTATTTTCTGTGAAGATTTTCGATAACTTTTGGGAAAAAATATCTTGACCCTCCAGGATTCGAACCAGGATCATCCGTTACCAAAACCGGTCTCATAACCACCGGACTATTCGATTCACAAAATCGAAAGCTAATTTTTTTACTAATAAATTGTTTGTCCGTATTTTCTGTGAAGATTTTCGATAACTTTTGTGGAAAAAATATCTTGACCCTCTAGGATTCAAACCAGGATCATCCGTTACCAAAACCGGTCTCATAACCACCGGACTATTCGATTCACAAAAACGAAAGGTAAATTTGTTACTAATAAATTGTTTGTCTGTATTTTCTGTGAAGACTTTCGATAACTTTTTGGAAAAAATATCTTGACCCTCTAGGATTCGAACCAGGATAATCCGTTCCCTAAACCGGTCTCATAACCACCAGACTTTTTGATTCACAAAATCGAAAGGTAAATTTGTTACTAATAAATGTCTGTATTTTCTGTGAAGATTTTCGATAACTTTTTGGAAAAAATATCTTTACCCTCTAGGAATTGAACCAGGATCATCCGTTACAAAAACCGGTCTAATAACCACCGGACTATTTGATTCACAAAAGCGAAAGGTAAATTTGTTACTGATAAATTGTTTGTCTGTGTTTTCTGTGAAGATTTTCGAAAACTTTTGGGAAAAAATATATTGATCCTCTAGGATTCGAATCAGGATCATGCGTTCCCTAAACCGGTCTCATAACCACCAGACTATTTGATTCACAAAATCGAAAGGTAAATTTGTTACTAATACAGTGTTTGTCTGTATTTTCTGTGAAGATTTTCGATAACTTTTGGGAAAAAAATATCTTGACCCTCCAGGATTCGAACCAGGATCATCCGTTACCAAAACCGGTCTCATAACCACCGGACTATTCGATTCACAAAATCGAAAGCTAAATTTGTTACTAATAAATTGTTTGTCTGTATTTTCTGTGAAGATTTTCGATAACTTTTGGGAAAAATATCTTGACCCTCTAGGATTCAAACCAAGATCATCCGTCACCAAAACCGGTCTCATAACCACCGGACTATTTGATTCACAATATCGAAAGGTAAATCTCTAACTAATAAATTGTTTGTCTGTATTTTTTGTAAAAATTTTCGATAACTTTTTGGGAGAAATATCTTGACCCTCCAGGATTCGAACCAGGAACATCCGTTACCAAAACCAGTGTCATAACCACCGGACTATTTGATTCACAAAATCGAAAGGTAAATTTGTTACTAATAAATTATTATTTTCTGTATTTTCTGTGAAGATTTTCGATAACTTTTGGGGGAAAAAATATCTTGACCCTCTAAGATTTAAACCAGGATCATCCGTTACCAAAGCCGGTCTCATAACCAGCGGACTATTCGATTCACAAAATCGAAAGCTAAATTTGTTACTAATAAATTGTTTGTCTGTATTTTCTGTGAAGATTTTCGATAACTTTTTGGAAAAAATATCTTTACCCTCTAGGATTTGAACCAGGATCATCCGTTACAAAAACCGGTCTCATAACCACCGGACTATTTGATTCACAAAAGCGAAAGGTAAATTTGTTACTGATAAATTGTTTGTCTGTGTTTTCTGTGAAGATTTTCGAAAACTTTTGGGAAAAAATATATTGATCCTCTAGGATTCGAATCAGGATCAATCGTTCCCTAAACCGGTCTCATAACCACCAGACTATTTGATTCATCAAATCGAAAGGTAAATTTGTTACTAATAAATTTTTTGTCTGTATTTTCTGTGAAGATTTTCAATAACTTTTGGGAAAAAAATATCTTGACCCTCTCGGATTCCAACCAGGATCATCCGTTACCAAAACCGGTCTCATAACCACCGGGCTATTCGATTCACAAAAACGAAAGGTAAATTTGTTACTAATAAATTGTTTGTCTGTATTTTCTGTGAAGACTTTCGATAACTTTTTGGAAAAAATATCTTGACCCTCTAGGATTCGAACCAGGATAATCCGTTCCCTAAACCGGTCTCATAACCAACAGACTTTTTGATTCACAAAATCGAAAGGTAAATTTGTTACTAATAAATGTCTGTATTTTCTGTGAAGATTTTCGATAACTTTTTGGAAAAAATATCTTTACCCTCTAGGATTTGAACCAGGATCATCCGTTACAAAAACCGGTCTCATAACCACCGGACTATTTGATTCACAAAAGCGAAAGGTAAATTTGTTACTGATGAATTGTTTGTCTGTGTTTTCTGTGAAGATTTTCGATAACTTTTGGGAAAAAATATCTTGACCGTCTAGGATTCGAACCAGGATCATCCGTTACCAAAACTGGCCTCATAACCACCGGACTATTCGATTCACAAAATCGAAAGCTAAATTTGTTACTAATAAATTGTTTGTCCGTATTTTCTGTGAAGATTTTCGATAACTTTTGGGAAAAATATCTTGACCCTCTACGATTCGAACCAGGATCATCCGTCCCCAAAACCGGTCTCATAACCACCGGACTATTTGATTCACAATATCGAAAGGTAAATTTGTTACTAATAAATTGTTTGTCTGTATTTTTTGTAAAAATTTTCGATTACTTTTTGGGAAAAATATCTTGACCCCCTCGGATTCGAACCAGGATCATCCGTAACCAAAACAGGTCTCATAACCACCGGACTATTCGATTCACAAAATCGAAAGCTAAATTTGTTACTAATAAATTGTTTGTCTGTATTTTCTGTGAAGATTTTCGATAACTTTTTGGAAAAAATATCTTTACCCTCTAGGATTTGAACCAGTATCATCCGTTACAAAAACCGGTCTCATAACCACCGGACTATTTGATTCACAAAAGCAAAAGGTAAATTTGTTACTAATAAATTGATTTTTCTGTATTTTCGGTGAAAATTTTCGATAACTTTTGGGAAAAAATATCTTGACCGTCTAGGATTCGAACCAGGATCATCCGTTACCAAAACCGGTCTCATAACCACCGGACTATTTGATTCACAAAATCGAAAGGTAAATTTGTTACTAATAAATTGTTTGTCTGTATTTTCTGTGAAGATTTTCGATAACTTTTTGGAAAAATTATCTTGACCGTCTAAGATTCGAACCAGGATCATCCGTTACTAAAACTGGCCTCATAACCACCGGACTATTTGATTCACAAAAGCAAAAGGTAAATTTGTTACTAATAAATTGATTTTTCTGTATTTTCGGTGAAAATTTTCGATAACTTTTGGGAAAAAATATCTTGACCGTCTAGGATTCGAACCAGGATCATCCGTCTCATAACCACCGGACTATTTGATTCACAAAATCGAAAGGTAAATTTGTTACTAATAAATTGTTTGTCTGTATTTTCCGTGAAGATTTTCGATAACTTTTGGGAAAAAATATCTTGACCCTCTAGGATTCGAACCAGGATCATCCGTCACCAAAACCGGCCTCATAACCACAGACTATTTGGTTCACAAAATCGAAAGGTAAATTTGTTACTAATAAATTGTTTGTCTGTATTTTCTGTAAAAATTTTCGATAACTTTTGGGAAAAAATATCTTGACCCTCTCGGATTCGAACCAGGATCATCCGTAACCAAAACCGGTCTCATAACCACCGGACTATTTGATTCACAATATCGAAAGGTAAATTTGTTACTAATAAATTGTTTTTTCTGTATTTTTTGTGAATATTTTCGATAACTTTTGGGAAAAAAATATCTTGACCCACTAGGATTCAAACCAGGATCATCCGTTACCAAAACCGGTCTCATAACCACCGGACTATTCGATTCACAAAATCGAAAGGTAAATTTATTACTAATAAATTGTTTGTCTGTATTTTCTGTGAAGATTTTCGATAACTTTTTGGAAAAAATATCTGGACCCTCTAGGATTCGAACCAGGATCATTCGTTACCAAAACCGGTCTCATAACCACCGGACTATTCGATTCACAAAATCGAAAGGTAAATTTGTTACTAATAAATTGTTTGTCTGTGTTTTCTGAGAAGATTTTCGATAACTTTTGGGAAAAAATATATTGATCCTCTAGGATTCGAACCACGATCATCCATTTCCCAAACCGGTCTCATAATAACCAGACTATTCGATTCACAAAATCGAAAGGTAAATTTGTTACTAATAAATTGTTTGTCTGTATTTTCTGTGAAGATTTTTGATAACTTTTTGGAAAAAATATCTTGACCCTCTAGGATTCGAACCATGGTCATCCGTTACCAAAACCGGTCTCATAACCACCGGACTATTTGATTCACAATATCGAAAGGTAAATTTGTTAATAATAAATTGTTTTTTTTTCCTGTATTTTCTGTGAAGATTTTCGATGACTTTTTTGGAAAAAATATCTTGACCCTCTAGGATTCGAACCAGGATCATCCATTACAAAAACCGGTCTCATAATCACCAGACTATTTGATTCACAAAATCGAAAGGTAAATTTGTTACTAATAAATTGTTTGTCTGTATTTTCTGTGAAGATTTTCGATAACTTTTGGGAAAAAATATCTTGACCCACTAGGATTCAAACCAGGATCATCCGTTACCAAAACCGGTCTCATAACCATCGGACTATTCGATTCACAAAATCGAAAGGTAAATTTGTTACTAATAAATTGTTTGTCTGTATTTTCTGTGAAGATTTTCGATAACTTTTTGGAAAAATTATCTTGACCGTCTAAGATTCGAACCAGGATCATCCGTTACTAAAACTGGTCTCATAACCACCGGACTATTTGATTCACAAAATCGTAAGGTAAATTTGTTACTAATAAATTGTTTTTTTATGTATTTTCTCAGAAGATTTTCGATAACTTTTAGTAAAAAATATCTTGACCCTTTAGGATTCGAACCAGGATCATCCGTTACCAAAACCGGTCTCATAACCACCAGACTATTTGATTCACAAAATCGAAAGGTAAATTTGTTACTAATAAATTGTTTGTCTGTATTTTCTGTGAAGATTTTCGATAACTTTTTGGAAAAAAATATCTTTACCCTCTAGGATTTGAACCAGGATCATCCGTTACAAAAACCGGTCTCATAACCACCGGACTATTCGATTCACAAAATCGAAAGCTAAATTTGTTACTAATAAATTGTTTGTCTGTATTTTCCGTGAAGATTTTCGATAACTTTTGGGAAAAAATATCTTGACCCACTAGGATTCAAACCAGGATCATCCGTTACCAAAACCGGTCTCATAACCACCGGACTATTCGATTCACAAAATCGAAAGGTAAATTTATTACTAATAAATTGTTTGTCTGTATTTTCTGTGAAGATTTTCGATAACTTTTTGGAAAAAATATCTGGACCCTCTAGGATTCGAACCAGGATCATTCGTTACCAAAACCGGTCTCATAACCACCGGACTATTCGATTCACAAAATCGAAAGGTAAATTTGTTATTAATAAATTGTTTGTCAGTGTTTTCTGAGAAGAGTTTCGATAACTTTTGGGAAAAAATATATTGATCCTCTAGGATTCGAACCACGATCATCCGTTTCCCAAACCGGTCTCATAACCACCAGACTATTCGATTCACAAAATCGAAAGGTAAATTTGTTACTAATAAATTGTTTGTCTGTATTTTCTGTGAAGATTTTTGATAACTTTTGGGAAAAAATATCTTGACCCTCTAGGATTCGAACTATGGTCATCCGTTACCAAAACCGGTCTCATAACCACCGGACTATTTGATTCACAATATCGAAAGGTAAATTTGTTAATAATAAATTGTTTTTTTTTCCTGTATTTTCTGTGAAGATTTTCGATAACTTTTTTGGAAAAAATATCTTGACCCTCTAGGATTCGAACCAGGATCATCCATTACAAAAACCGGTCTCATAATCACCAGACTATTTGATTCACAAAATCGAAAGGTAAATTTGTTACTAATAAATTGTTTGTCTGTATTTTCTGTGAAGATTTTCGATAACTTTTGGGAAAAAATATCTTGACCCACTAGGATTCAAACCAGGATCATCCGTTACCAAAACCGGTCTCATAACCATCGGACTATTCGATTCACAAAATCGAAAGGTAAATTTGTTACTAATAAATTGTTTGTCTGTGTTTTCTGAGAAGATTTTCGATAACTTTTGGGAAAAAATATATTGATCCTCTAGGATTCGAACCACGATCATCCGTTTCCCAAACCGGTCTCATAACCACCAGACTATTCGATTCACAAAATCGAAAGGTGAATTTGTTACTAATAAATTGTTTGTCTGTATTTTCTGTAAAGATTTTTGATAACTTTTTGGAAAAAATATCTTGACCCTCTAGGATTCGAACCATGGTCATCCGTTACCAAAACCGGTCTCATAACCACCGGACTATTTGATTCACAATATCGAAAGGTAAATTTGTTAATAATACATTTTTTTTTCCTGTATTTTCTGTGAAGATTTTCGACAACTTTTTTGGAAAAAATATCTTGACCCTCTAGGATTCGAACCAGGATCATCCATTACAAAAACCGGTCTCATAATCACCAGACTATTTGATTCACAAAATCGAAAGGTAAATTTGTTACTAATAAATTGTTTGTCTGTATTTTCTGTGAAGATTTTCGATAAATTTTGGGAAAAAATATCTTGACCCACTAGGATTCAAACCAGGATCATCCGTTACCAAAACCGGTCTCATAACCATCGGACTATTCGATTCAAAAAATCGAAAGGTAAATTTGTTACTAATAAATTGTTTGTCTGTATTTTCTGTGAAGATTTTCGATAACTTTTGGGAAAAAATACATTGACCCTCTAGGATTCGAACCGTGACCATCCGTTTTCCAAACCGGTCTCATAACCAGCAGACTATTTGATTCACAAAATCGAAAGGTAAATTTGTTACTAATAAATTGTTTGTCTGTATTTTCTGTGAAGATTTTCGATAACTGTTGGGAACAAATATCTTGACCCTCTCCCATTCCAACCAACATCATCCGTTATCAAAACCGGTCTCATAACCACCGGACTATTCGATTCACAAAATCGAAAGGTAAATTTGTTACTAATAAATTGTTTGTCTGTATTTTCTGTGAAGATTTTCGATAACTTTTTGGAAAAAATATCTGGACCCTCTAGGATTCGAACCAGGATCATTCGTTACCAAAACCGGTCTCATAACCACCGGACTATTCGATTCACAAAATCGAAAGGTAAATTTGTTATTAATAAATTGTTTGTCAGTGTTTTCTGAGAAGAGTTTCGATAACTTTTGGGAAAAAATATATTGATCCTCTAGGATTCGAACCACGATCATCCGTTTCCCAAACCGGTCTCATAACCACCAGACTATTCGATTCACAAAATCGAAAGGTAAATTTGTTACTAATAAATTGTTTGTCTGTATTTTCTGTGAAGATTTTTGATAACTTTTGGGAAAAAATATCTTGACCCTCTAGGATTCGAACTATGGTCATCCGTTACCAAAACCGGTCTCATAACCACCGGACTATTTGATTCACAATATCGAAAGGTAAATTTGTTAATAATAAATTGTTTTTTTTTCCTGTATTTTCTGTGAAGATTTTCGATAACTTTTTTGGAAAAAATATCTTGACCCTCTAGGATTCGAACCATGGTCATCCGTTACCAAAACCGGTCTCATAACCACCGGACTATTTGATTCACAATATCGAAAGGTAAATTTGTTAATAATAAAAAAAATTTTTTCCTGTATTTTCTGTGAAGATTTTCGACAACTTTTTTGGAAAAAATATCTTGACCCTCTAGGATTCGAACCAGGATCATCCATTACAAAAACCGGTCTCATAATCACCAGACTATTTGATTCACAAAATCGAAAGGTAAATTTGTTACTAATAAATTGTTTGTCTGTATTTTCTGTGAAGATTTTCGATAAATTTTGGGAAAAAATATCTTGACCCACTAGGATTCAAACCAGGATCATCCATTACCAAAACCGGTCTCATAACCATCGGACTATTCGATTCAAAAAATCGAAAGGTAAATTTGTTACTAATAAATTGTTTGTCTGTATTTTCTGTGAAGATTTTCGATAACTTTTGGGAAAAAATACATTGACCCTCTAGGATTCGAACCGTGACCATCCGTTTTCCAAACCGGTCTCATAACCAGCAGACTATTTGATTCACAAAATCGAAAGGTAAATTTGTTACTAATAAATTGTTTGTCTGTATTTTCTGTGAAGATTTTCGATAACTGTTGGGAACAAATATCTTGACCCTCTCCCATTCCAACCAACATCATCCGTTATCAAAACCGGTCTCATAACCACCGGACTATTCGATTCACAAAATCGAAAGGTAAATTTGTTACTAATAAATTGTTTGTCTGTATTTTCTGTGAAGATTTTCGATAACTTTTTGGAAAAAATATCTGGACCCTCTAGGATTCGAACCAGGATCATTCGTTACCAAAACCGGTCTCATAACCACCGGACTATTCGATTCACAAAATCGAAAGGTAAATTTGTTATTAATAAATTGTTTGTCAGTGTTTTCTGAGAAGAGTTTCGATAACTTTTGGGAAAAAATATATTGATCCTCTAGGATTCGAACCACGATCATCCGTTTCCCAAACCGGTCTCATAACCACCAGACTATTCGATTCACAAAATCGAAAGGTAAATTTGTTACTATTAAATTGTTTGTCTGTATTTTCTGTGAAGATTTTTGATAACTTTTGGGAAAAAATATCTTGACACTCTAGGATTCGAACTATGGTCATCCGTTACCAAAACCGGTCTCATAACCATCGGACTATTCGATTCACAAAATCGAAAGGTAAATTTGTTACTAATAAATTGTTTGTCTGTGTTTTCTGAGAAGATTTTCGATAACTTTTGGGAAAAAATATATTGATCCTCTAGGATTCGAACCACGATCATCCGTTTCCCAAACCGGTCTCATAACCACCAGACTATTCGATTCACAAAATCGAAAGGTGAATTTGTTACTAATAAATTGTTTGTCTGTATTTTCTGTAAAGATTTTTGATAACTTTTTGGAAAAAATATCTTGACCCTCTAGGATTCGAACCATGGTCATCCGTTACCAAAACCGGTCTCATAACCACCGGACTATTTGATTCACAATATCGAAAGGTAAATTTGTTAATAATAAATTTTTTTTTTCCTGTATTTTCTGTGAAGATTTTCGACAACTTTTTTGGAAAAAATATCTTGACCCTCTAGGATTCGAACCAGGATCATCCATTACAAAAACCGGTCTCATAATCACGAGACTATTTGATTCACAAAATCGAAAGGTAAATTTGTTACTAATAAATTGTTTGTCTGTATTTTCTGTGAAGATTTTCGATAAATTTTGGGAAAAAATATCTTGACCCACTAGGATTCAAACCAGGATCATCCGTTACCAAAACCGGTCTCATAACCATCGGACTATTCGATTCAAAAAATCGAAAGGTAAATTTGTTACTAATAAATTGTTTGTCTGTATTTTCTGTGAAGATTTTCGATAACTTTTGGGAAAAAATACATTGACCCTCTAGGATTCGAACCGTGACCATCCGTTTTCCAAACCGGTCTCATAACCAGCAGACTATTTGATTCACAAAATCGAAAGGTAAATTTGTTACTAATAAATTGTTTGTCTGTATTTTCTGTGAAGATTTTCGATAACTGTTGGGAACAAATATCTTGACCCTCTCCCATTCCAACCAACATCATCCGTTATCAAAACCGGTCTCATAACCACCGGACTATTCGATTCACAAAATCGAAAGGTAAATTTGTTACTAATAAATTGTTTGTCTGTATTTTCTGTGAAGATTTTTGATAACTTTTTGGAAAAAATATATTGACCCTCTAGGATTCGAACAAGGGTCATCCGTTACTAAAACCGGTCTCATAACCACCGGACTATTCGATTCACAAAATCGAAAGGTAAATTTGTTACTAATAAATTGTTTGTCTGTATTTTCTGTGAAGATTTTCGATAACTTTTTGGAAAAAATATCTTTGCCCTCTAGGACTCGAACCAGGATCTTTCGTAACCAAAACCGGCCTCATAACCACCGGACTATTCGATTCACAAAATCGAAAGGTAAATTTGTTATTAATAAATTGTTTGTCTGTATTTTCTGTGAAGATTTTCGATAACTTTTGGGAAAAAATATCTTGACCCTCTAGGATTCGAACCAGGATCATCCGTTACCAAAACCGGTCTCATAACCACCGGACTATTTGATTCACAATATCGAAAGGTAAATTTGTTACTAATAAATTGTTTTTTTTTTCCTGTATTTTCTGTGAAGATTTTCGATAACTTTTTGGAAAAAATATCTTGACCCTCTCAGATTCCAACCAACATCATCCGTTATCAAAACCGGTCTCATAACCACCGGACTATTCGATTCACAAAATCGAAAGGTAAATTTGTTACTAATAAATTGTTTGTCTGTATTTTCTGTGAAGATTTTCGATAACTTTTTGGAAAAAATATCTTGACCCTCTAGGATTCGAACCAGGATCATCCGTTACTAAAACTGGCCTCATAACCACCGGACTATTTGATTCACAAAATCGTAAGGTAAATTTGTTACTAATAAATTGTTTTTTTAATGTATTTTCTCAGAAGATTTTGGATAACTTTTAGGAAAAAATATCTTGACCCTCTAGGATTCGAACCAGGATCATCCATTACAAAAACCGGTCTCATAATCACCAGACTATTTGATTCACAAAATCGAAAGGTAAATTTGTTACTAATAAATTGTTTGTCTGTATTTTCTGTGAAGATTTTCGATAAATTTTGGGAAAAAATATCTTGACCCACTAGGATTCAAACCAGGATCATCCGTTACCAAAACCGGTCTCATAACCATCGGACTATTCGATTCAAAAAATCGAAAGGTAAATTTGTTACTAATAAATTGTTTGTCTGTATTTTCTGTGAAGATTTTCGATAACTTTTGGGAAAAAATACATTGACCCTCTAGGATTCGAACCGTGACCATCCGTTTTCCAAACCGGTCTCATAACCAGCAGACTATTTGATTCACAAAATCGAAAGGTAAATTTGTTACTAATAAATTGTTTGTCTGTATTTTCTGTGAAGATTTTCGATAACTGTTGGGAACAAATATCTTGACCCTCTCCCATTCCAACCAACATCATCCGTTATCAAAACCGGTCTCATAACCACCGGACTATTCGATTCACAAAATCGAAAGGTAAATTTGTTACTAATAAATTGTTTGTCTGTATTTTCTGTGAAGATTTTTGATAACTTTTTGGAAAAAATATATTGACCCTCTAGGATTCGAACAAGGGTCATCCGTTACTAAAACCGGTCTCATAACCACCGGACTATTCGATTCACAAAATCGAAAGGTAAATTTGTTACTAATAAATTGTTTGTCTGTATTTTCTGTGAAGATTTTCGATAACTTTTTGGAAAAAATATCTTTGCCCTCTAGGACTCGAACCAGGATCTTTCGTAACCAAAACCGGCCTCATAACCACCGGACTATTCGATTCACAAAATCGAAAGGTAAATTTGTTATTAATAAATTGTTTGTCTGTATTTTCTGTGAAGATTTTCGATAACTTTTGGGAAAAAATATCTTGACCCTCTAGGATTCGAACCAGGATCATCCGTTACCAAAACCGGTCTCATAACCACCGGACTATTTGATTCACAATATCGAAAGGTAAATTTGTTACTAATAAATTGTTTTTTTTTTCCTGTATTTTCTGTGAAGATTTTCGATAACTTTTTGGAAAAAATATCTTGACCCTCTCAGATTCCAACCAACATCATCCGTTATCAAAACCGGTCTCATAACCACCGGACTATTCGATTCACAAAATCGAAAGGTAAATTTGTTACTAATAAATTGTTTGTCTGTATTTTCTGTGAAGATTTTCGATAACTTTTTGGAAAAAATATCTTGACCCTCTAGGATTCGAACCAGGATCATCCGTTACTAAAACTGGCCTCATAACCACCGGACTATTTGATTCACAAAATCGTAAGGTAAATTTGTTACTAATAAATTGTTTTTTTAATGTATTTTCTCAGAAGATTTTGGATAACTTTTAGGAAAAAATATCTTGACCCTCTAGGATTCGAACCAGGATCATCCATTACAAAAACCGGTCTCATAATCACCAGACTATTTGATTCACAAAATCGAAAGGTAAATTTGTTACTAATAAATTGTTTGTCTGTATTTTCTGTAAAGATTTTCGATAAATTTTGGGAAAAAATATCTTGACCCACTAGGATTCAAACCAGGATCATCTGTTACCAAAACCGGTCTCATAACCATCGGACTATTTGATTCACAAAATCGAAAGGTAAATTTGTTACTAATAAATTGTTTGTCTGTATTTTCTGTGAAGATTTTCGATAACTTTTTGGAAAAAAATATCTTTACCCTCTAGGATTTGAACCAGGATCATCCGTTACAAAAACCGGTCTCATAACCACCGGACTATTCGATTCACAAAATCGAAAGCTAAATTTGTTACTAATAAATTGTTTGTCTGTATTTACTGTGAAGATTTTCGATAACTTTCGGGAAAAAATATCTTGACCCACTAGGATTCGAACCAGGATCATTCGTTACCAAAACCGGTCTCATAACCACCGGACTATTCGATTCACAAAATCAAAAGGTAAATTTGTTACTAATAAATTGTTTGTCTGTATTTTATGTGAAGATTTTCGATAACTTTTGGGATAAAATATATTGACCCTCTAGGATTCGAACCAGGATCATCCGTTCCCTATACCGGTCTCATAACCACCAGACTACTTGATTCACAAAATCGAAAGGTAAATTCGTACTAATAAATTGTTTGTCTGTATTTTCTGTGAAGATTTTCGATAACTTTTGGGAAAAAATATCTGGACCCTCTAGGATTCGAACCAGGAGCATTCGTTACCAAAACCGGTCTCATAACCACCGGACTATTCGATTCACAAAATCGAAAGGTAAATTTGTAACTAATAAATTGTTTGTTTGTATTTTCTGTGAAGATTTTCGATAACTTTTTGGAAAAAATATCTTTACCCTCTAGGATTCGAACCAGGATCATTCGTTACCAAAACCGGTCTCATAACCACCGGACTATTCGATTCACAAAATCGAAAGGTAAATTTGTTACTAATAAATTGTTTGTCTGTATTTTCTGTGAAGATTTTCGATAACTTTTGGGAAAAAATATATTGACCCTCTAGGATTCGAACCAGGATCATCCGTTACCCAAACCGGTCTCATAACCAGCAGACTATTTGATTCACAAAATCGAAAGGTAAATTTGTTACTAATAAATTGTTAGCTGTATTTTCTGTGAAGATTTTTGATAACTTTTTGGAAAAAATATCTTGACCCTCTGGGATTCGAACCGGAGTCATCCGTTACCAAAACCGGTCTCATAACCACCGGACTATTTGATTCACAATATCGAAAGGTAAATTTGTTACTAATGAATTGGTTTTTTTTTCCCTGTATTTTCTGTGAAGATTTTCGATAACTTTTTGGAAAAAATATCTTGACCCTCTCAGATTCCAACCAACATCATCCGTTATCAAAACCGGTCTCATAACCACCGGACTACTTGATTCACAAAATCGAAAGGTAAATTTGTTACTAATAAATTGTTTGTCTGTATTTTCTGTGAAGATTTTCGATAACTTTTTGAAAAAAATATCTTGACCCTCTAGGATTCGAACCAGGATCATCCGTTCCCTATACCGGTCTCATAACCACCAGACTACTTGATTCACAAAATCGAAAGGTAAATTCGTACTAATAAATTGTTTGTCTGTATTTTCTGTGAAGATTTTCGATAACTTTTTGGAAAAAATATCTTGACCCACTAGGATTCAAACCAGGATCATCCGTTACCAAAACCGGTCTCATAACCACCGGACTATTCGATTCACAAAATCGAAAGGTAAATTTTTTACTAATAAATTGTTTGTCTGTATTTTCTGTGAAGATTTTCGATAACTTTTGGGAAAAAATATATTGACCCTCTAGGATTAGAACCAGGATCATCCGTTCCCTATACCGGTCTCATAACCACCAGACTACTTGATTCACAAAATCGAAAGGTAAATTCGTACTAATAAATTGTGTGTCTGTATTTTCTGTGAAGATTTTCGATAACTTTTTGGAAAAAATATCTGGACCCTCTAGGATTCGAACCAGGAGCATTCGTTACCAAAACCGGTCTCATAACCACCGGACTATTCGATTCACAAAATCGAAAGCTAAATTTTTTACTAATAAATTGTTTGTCTGTATTTTCTGTGAAGATTTTCGATAACTTTTGGGAAAAAATTTCTTGACCCTCTAGGATTCGAACCAGGATCATCCGTTTCCCAAACCGGTCTCATAACCAGCAGACTATTTGATTCACAAAATCGAAAGGTAAATTTGTTACTAATAAATTGTTTGTCTGTATTTTCTGTGAAGATTTTTGATAACTTTTGGGAAAAAATATATTGACCCTCTAGGATTAGAACCAGGATCATCCGTTCCCTATACCGGTCTCATAACCACCAGACTACTTGATTCAAAAAATCGAAAGGTAAATTCGTACTAATAAATTGTTTGTCTGTATTTTCTGTGAAGATTTTCGATAACTTTTTGGAAAAAATATCTGGACCCTCTAGGATTCGAACCAGGAGCATTCGTTACCAAAACCGGTCTCATAACCACCGGACTATTCGATTCACAAAATCGAAAGGTAAATTTGTTACTAATAAATTGTTTGTCTGTATTTTCTGTGAAGATTTTCGATAACTTTTGGGAAAAAATATCTTGACCCTCTCAGATTCCAACCAACATCATCCGTTATCAAAACCGGTCTCATAACCACCGGACTATTCGATTCACAAAATCGAAAGGTAAATTTGTTACTAATAAATTGTTTGTCTGTATTTTCTGTGAAGATTTTCGATAACTTTTGGGAAAAAATATATTGACCCTCTAGGATTAGAACCAGGATCATCCGTTCCCTATACCGGTCTCATAACCACCAGACTACTTGATTCAAAAAATCGAAAGGTAAATTCGTACTAATAAATTGTTTGTCTGTATTTTCTGTGAAGATTTTCAAAAACTTTTTGGAAAAAATACCTTGACCCTCTAGGATTCGAACCGGGGTCATCCGTTACCAAAACCGGTCTCATAACCACCGGACTATTTGATTCACAATATCGAAAGGTAAATTTGTTACTAATGAATTGTTTTTTTTTTTCCTGTATTTTCTGAGAAGATTTTCGATAACTTTTTGGAAAAAATATCTTGACCCTCTCAGATTCCAACCAACATCATCCGTTATCAAAACCGGTCTCATAACCACCGGACTATTCGATTCACAAAATCGAAAGGTAAATTTGTTACTAATAAATTGTTTGTCTGTATTTTCTGTGAAGATTTTCGATAACTTTTGGGAAAAAATATCTTGACCCTCTCAGATTCCAACCAACATCATCCGTTATCAAAACCGGTCTCATAACCACCGGACTATTCGATTCACAAAATCGAAAGGTAAATTTGTTACTAATAAATTGTTTGTCTGTATTTTCTGTGAAGATTTTCGATAACTTTCGGGAAAAAATATCTTGACCCACTAGGATTCGAACCAGGATCATCCGTTCCCTAAACCGGTCTCATAACCACCGGACTATTCGATTCACAAAATCGAAAGGTAAATTTGTTACTAATAAATTGTTTGTCTGTATTTTCTGTGAAGATTTTCGATAACTTTTGGGAAAAAATATATTGACCCTTTAGGATTCGAACCAGGATCATCCGTTCCCTATACCGGTCTCATAACCACCGGACTATTCGATTCACAAAATCAAAAGGTAAATTTGTTACTAATAAATTGTTTGTCTGTGTTTTCTGTGAAGATTTTCGATAACTTTTGGGAAAAAATATCTTGACCCTCTAGGATTCGAACCAGGGTCATCCGTTACCAAAACCGTTCTCATAACCACCGGACTATTTGATTCACAATATCGAAAGGTAAATTTGTTACTAATAAATTGTTTTTTTTCCCTGTATTTTCTGTGAAGATTTTCGATAACTTTTTGAAAAAAATATCTTGACCCTCTAGGATTCGAACCAGGATCATCCATTACCAAAACCGGCCTCATAACCACCGGACTATTTGATTCACAAAATCGTAAGGTAAATTTGTTACTAATGAATTGTTTTTTTCTGTATTTTCTGTGAAGATTTTCGATAACTTTGGGAAAAATATTTTGACCCTTTAGGATTCGAACCAGGATCATCCGTTACCAAAACCGGTCTCATAACCACCAGACTATTTGGATCACAAAAACGAAAGGTAAATTTGTTACTAATAAATTGTTTGTCTGTATTTTCTGAGAAGATTTTCGATAACTTTTGGGAAAAAATATCCTTATCCTCTAGGATTCTAACCAGGATCATCCGTTACCCAAACCGGTCTCATGACCACCAGACTATTTGATTCACAAAATCGAAAGGTAAATTCGTTACCAATACATTGTTTGTCTGTAATTTCTGTGAAGATTTTCGATAACTTTTGGGAAAAATATCTTGACCCTCTAGGATTCGAACCGGGATCATCCGTCACCAAAACCGGTCTGATAACCACCAGACTATTTGATTCACAAAATCGAACGGTAAATTTGTTACTAATAAATTGTTTTTTTCTGTATTTTCTGTGAAGATTTAAGATAACTTTTGGGAAAAACTATCTTAACCCTCTAGGATTCGAACCAGGATCATCCGTCACCAAAACCGGTCTCATAACCACCAGACTATTTGATTCACAAAATCGAAAGGTAAATTTGATACTGATAAATTGTTTGTATTTTCTGTGGAGATTTTCGATAACTTTTGGGAAAAAATATCTTGACCCTCTAGGATTCGAACCAGGATCATCCGTTACCAAAACCGGTCTCATTACCACCGGACTATTTGATTCACAAAATCGAAAGGTAAATTTGTTACTAATAAATTGTTTGTCTGTATTTTCTTTGAAGATTTTCGATAACTTTTGGTAAAAATACCTTGACCCTTTAGGATTCCAACCAGGATCATTCGTTACCCCCAACCGGTCTCATAACCACCAGACTATTTGATTCACAAAATGGAAAGTTAAATTTGTTACTAATAAATTGTTTTTCTGTTCTTTCTGTGAAGATTTTCGATAACTTTTGGGAAAAATATCTTGACCCTCTAGGATTCGAACCAGGATCATCTGTAACCAAACCGGTCTCATAACCACCGGACTATTTGATTCACAAAATCGAAAGGTAAATTTGTTACTAATAAATTGTTTTTCTGTATTTTCTGTGAAGATTTTCGTTAACTTTTGGGAAAAGAATTATTGACCCTCTAGGATTCGAACCACGATCATCCGTTACCCAAACCGGTCTCATAACCACCGGACTATTTGATTCACAAAATGGAAAGTTTAATTTGTTACTAATAAATTGTTTTTCTGTTCTTTCTGTGAAGATTCTCGAAAACTTTTGGGAAAAAATATCTTGACCCTCTAAGATTCCAACCCGGATCATCCGTTACCAAAACCGGTCTGATAACCACCGAACTATTTGATTCACAAAATCGAAAGGTAAATTTGTTACTAATAAATTGTTTGTATTTTCTGTGGAGATTTTCGATAACTTTTGGGAAAAAATATTTTGACCCTCTAAGATTCGAACCAGGATCATTTGTTCCCAAAACCGGTCTCATAACCACCGGACTATTTGATTCACAAAATCGAAAGGTAAATTTGTTACTAATAATTTGTTTGTCTGTATTTTCTTTGAAGATTTTCGATAACTTTTGGGAAAAATATCTAGGATTCGAACCAGGATCATCCGTTACCAAAACCGGTCTCATAACCACCGGACTATTTGATTCACAAAATCGAAAGGTAAATTTGTTACTAATAAATTGTTTGTCTGTATTTTCTTTGAAGATTTTCGATAACTTTTGGGAAAAAATATCTTAACCTTCTAGGATTCGAACCAGGATCATCCGTTACTAAAACCGGTCTGATAACCACCGGACTATTTGATTCACAAATTCGTAAGGTAAATTTGTTACTAATATATTTTGTTTTTTTCTGTATTTTCCGTGAAGATTTTCGATGACTTTTGGGAAAAAATATCTTAATCCTCTAGGATTCGAACCAGGATCATTCGTTACCAAAACCGGTCTCATAACCACCGGACTATTTGATTCACAAAATCGAAAGGTAAATTTGTTACTAATAAATTGATTTTTCTGTATTTTTTGTGAAGATTTTCGATAACTTTTGGGAAAAAATATCTTGACCCTCAAAGATTCGCACCCGGATCATCCGTTACCAAAACCGGTCTAATAACCACCGAACTATTTGATTCACAAAATCGAAAGGTAAATGTGTTACTAATAATTTGTTTTTCCTGTATTTTCTTTGAAGATTTTCGATAACTTTTAGGAAAAAAAATCTTGACCCTCTAGGATTCGAACCAGGATCATCCGTCACCAAAACCGGTCTCATAACCATCAGACTATTTGATTCACAAAATCGAAAGGTAAATTTGATACTTATAAATTGTTTGTATTTTCTGTGGAGATTTTCGATAACTTTTGGGAAAAAATATCTTAACCCTCTAGGATTCGAACCAGGATCATCCGTTACCAAAACCGGTCTGATAACCACCGAACTATTTGATTCACAAAATTGAAAGGTAAATGTGTTACTAATAAATTGTTTTTTCTGTATTTTCTTTGAAGATTTTCGATAACTTTTGGGAAAAAATATCTAAACCCTCTAGGATTCGAACCAGGAACATCCGTTACCAAAACCGGTCTGATAACCACCGAACTATTTGATTCACAAAATTGAAAGGTAAATGTGTTACTAATAAATTGTTTTTTCTGTATTTTCTTTGAAGATTTTCGATAACTTTTGGGAAAAAATATCTTAGCCCTCTAAGATTCGAACCCGGATCATCCGTTACCAAAACCGGTCTGATAACCACCGAACTTATTGATTCACAAAATCGAAAGGTATGTTGTTTGTATTTTCTGTGGAGATTTTCGATAACTTTTGGGAAAAAATATTTTGACCCTCTAGGATTCGAACCAGGATCTTTTGTTCCCAAAACCGGTCTCATAACCACCGGACTATTTGATTCACAAAATCGAAAGGTAAATTTGTTACTAATAAATTGTTTGTCTGTATTTTCTTTGAAGATTTTCGATAACTTTTGGGAAAAATATCTTGACCCTCTAGGATTCGAACCAGGATCATCCGTTACCAAAACCGGTCTCATAACCACCGGACTATTTGATTCACAAAATCGAAAGAAAAATTTGTTACTAATAAATTGTTTGTCTGTATTTTCTTTGAAGATTTTCGATAACTTTTGGGAAAAAATATCTTAACCCTCTAGGATTCGAACCAGGATCATCCGTTACCAAAACCGGTCTGATAACCACCGAACTATTTGATTCACAAAATTGAAAGGTAAATGTGTTACTAATAAATTGTTTTTTCTGTATTTTCTTTGAAGATTTTCGATAACTTTTGGGAAAAAATATCTTAACCCTCTAGGATTCGAACCAGGATCATCCGTTACCAAAACCGGTCTGATAACCACCGAACTATTTGATTCACAAAATTGAAAGGTAAATGTGTTACTAATAAATTGTTTTTTCTGTATTTTCTTTGAAGATTTTCGATAACTTTTGGGAAAAAATATCTTAACCCTCTAGGATTCGAACCAGGATCATCCGTTACCAAAACCGGTCTGATAACCACGGAACTATTTGATTCACAAAATTGAAAGGTAAATGTGTTACTAATAAATTGTTTTTTCTGTATTTTCTTTGAAGATTTTCGATAACTTATGGGAAAAAATATCTTAACCTTCTAGGATTCGAACCAGGATCATCCGTTACTAAAACCGGTCTGATAACCACCGGACTATTTGATTCACAAATTCGTAAGGTAAATTTGTTACTAATAAATTGTTTTTTTTTCTGTATTTTCCGTGAAGATTTTCGATGACTTTTGGGAAAAAAATATCTTAATCCTCTAGGATTCGAACCAGGATCATTCGTTACCAAAACCGGTCTCATAACCACCGGACTATTTGATTCACAAAATCGAAAGGTAAATTTGTTACTAATAAATTGATTTTTCTGTATTTTTTGTGAAGATTTTCGATAACTTTTGGGAAAAAATATCTTGACCCTCAAAGATTCGCACCCGGATCATCCGTTACCAAAAACGGTCTAATAACCACCGAACTATTTGATTCACAAAATCGAAAGGTAAATGTGTTACTAATAATTTGTTTTTCCTGTATTTTCTTTGAAGATTTTCGATAACTTTTAGGAAAAAAAATCTTGACCCTCTGGGATTCGAACCAGGATCATCCGTCACCAAAACCGGTCTCATAACCACCAGACTATTTGATACACAAAATCGAAAGGTAAATTTGATACTTATAAATTGTTTGTATTTTCTGTGGAGATTTTCGATAACTTTTGGGAAAAAATATCTTGGATTCGAACCAGGATCATCCGTTACCAAAACCGGTCTCATTACCACCGGACTATTTGATTCACAAAATCGAAAGGTAAATTTGTTACTAATAAAATGTTTGTCTGTATTTTCTTTGAAGATTTTCGATAACTTTTGGGAAAAATACCTTGACCCTCTAGGATTCGAACCAGCATCATCCGTTAGCCAAACCAGTCTCATAACCACCGGACTATTTGATTCACAAAATCGAAAGGTAAATTTGATGCTAATAAATTGTTTTTTCTGTATTTTCTGTGAAGATTTTCGATAACTTTTGGGAAAAAATATCTTGATCCTTTAGGATTCCAACCAGGATCATTCGTTACCCCAACCGGTCTCATAACCACCAGACTATTTGATTCACAAAATGGAAAGTTAAATTTGTTACTAATAAATTGTTTTTCTGTTCTTTCTGTGAAGATTTTCGTTAACTTTTGGGAAAAGAATTCTTGACCCTCTAGGATTCGAACCAGGATCATCCGTTACCCAAACCGGTCTCATAACCACCGGACTATTTGATTCACAAAATGGAAAGTTTAATTTGTTCCTAATAAATTGTTTTTCTGTTCTTTCTGTGAAGATTCTCGATAACTTTTGGGAAAAAATATCTTAGCCCTCTAAGATTCGAACCCGGATCATCCGTTACCAAAACCGGTCTGATAACCACCGAACTATTTGATTCACAAAATCGAAAGGTAAATTTGTTACTAATAAATTGTTTGTATTTTCTGTGGAGATTTTCGATAACTTTTGGGAAAAAATATTTTGACCAGGATCATTTGTTCCCAAAACCGGTCTCATAACCACCGGACTATTTGATTCACAAAATTGAAAGGTAAATGTGTTACTAATAAATTGTTTTTTCTGTATTTTCTTTGAAGATTTTCGATAACTTTTGGGAAAAAATATCTTAACCCTCTAGGATTCGAACCAGGATCATCCGTTACCAAAACCGGTCTGATAACCACCGAACTATTTGATTCACAAAATCGAAAGAAAAATGTGTTACTAATAAATTGTTTTTTCTGTATTTTCTTTGAAGATTTTCGATAACTTTTGGGAAAAAATATCTTAGCCCTCTAAGATTCGAACCCGGATCATCCGTTACCAAAACCGGTCTGATAACCACCGAACTATTTGATTCACAAAATCGAAAGGTAAATTGTTTGTATTTTCTGTGGAGATTTTCGATAACTTTTGGGAAAAAATATTTTGACCCTCTAGGATTCGAACCAGGATCATTTGTTCCCAAAACCGGTCTCATAACCACCGGACTATTTGATTCACAAAATCGAAAGGTAAATTTGTTACTAATAAATTGTTTGTCTGTATTTTCTTTACAGATTTTCGATAACTTTTGGGAAAAATATCTTGACCCTCTAGGATTCGAACCAGGATCATCCGTTACCAAAACCGGTCTCATAACCACCGGACTATTTGATTCACAAAATCGAAAGAAAAATTTGTTACTAATAAATTGTTTGTCTGTATTTTCTTTGAAGATTTTCGATAACTTTTGGGAAAAAATATCTTAACCCTCTAGGATTCGAACCAGGATCATCCGTTACCAAAACCGGTCTGATAACCACCGAACTATTTGATTCACAAAATTGAAAGGTAAATGTGTTACTAATAAATTGTTTTTTCTGTATTTTCCGTGAAGATTTTCGATGACTTTTGGGAAAAAATATCTTAATCCTCTAGGATTCGAGCCAGGATCATTCGTTACCAAAACCGGTCTCATAACCACCGGACTATTTGATTCACAAAATCGAAAGGTAAATTTGTTACTAATAAATTGATTTTTCTGTATTTTTTGTGAAGATTTTCGATAACTTTTGGGAAAAAATATCTTGACATTCAAAGATTCGCACCCGGATCATCCGTTACCAAAACCGGTCTAATAACCACCGAACTATTTGATTCACAAAATCGAAAGGTAAATGTGTTACTAATAATTTGTTTTTCCTGTATTTTCTTTGAAGATTTTCGATAACTTTTAGGAAAAAAAATCTTGACCCTCTAGGATTCAAACCAGGATCATCCGTCACCAAAACCGGTCTCATAACCACCAGACTATTTGATTCACAAAATCGAAAGGTAAATTTGATACTCATAAATTGTTTGTATTTTCTGTGGAGATTTTCGATAACTTTTGGGAAAAAATATCTTAACCCTCTAGGATTCGAACCAGGATCATCCGTTACCAAAACCGGTCTGATAACCACCGAACTATTTGATTCACAAAATTGAAAGGTAAATGTGTTACTAATAAATTGTTTTTTCTGTATTTTCTTTGAAGATTTTCGATAACTTTTGGGAAAAAATATCTAAACCCTCTAGGATTCGAACCAGGAACATCCGTTACCAAAACCGGTCTGATAACCACCGAACTATTTGATTCACAAAATTGAAAGGTAAATGTGTTACTAATAAATTGTTTTTTCTGTATTTTCTTTGAAGATTTTCGATAACTTTTGGGAAAAAATATCTTAGCCCTCTAAGATTCGAACCCGGATCATCCGTTACCAAAACCGGTCTGATAACCACCGAACTTATTGATTCTCAAAATCGAAAGGTATGTTGTTTGTATTTTCTGTGGAGATTTTCGATAACTTTTGGGAAAAAATATTTTGACCCTCTAGGATTCGAACCAGGATCATTTGTTCCCAAAACCGGTCTCATAACCACCGGACTATTTGATTCACAAAATCGAAAGGTAAATTTGTTACTAATAAATTGTTTGTCTGTATTTTCTTTGAAGATTTTCGATAACTTTTGGGAAAAAATATCTTGACCCTCTAGGATTCGAACCAGGATCATCCGTTACCAAAACCGGTCTCATAACCACCGGACTATTTGATTCACAAAATCGAAAGAAAAATTTGTTACTAATAAATTGTTTGTCTGTATTTTCTTTGAAGATTTTCGATAACTTTTGGGAAAAAATATCTTAACCCTCTAGGATTCGAACCAGGATCATCCGTTACCAAAACCGGTCTGATAACCACCGAACTATTTGATTCACAAAATTGAAAGGTAAATGTGTTACTAATAAATTGTTTTTTCTGTATTTTCTTTGAAGATTTTCGATAACTTTTGGGAAAAAATATCTTAACCCTCTAGGATTCGAACCAGGATCATCCGTTACTAAAACCGGTCTGATAACCACCGGACTATTTGATTCACAAATTCGTAAGGTAAATTTGTTACTAATAAATTGTTTTTTTTTCTGTATTTTCCGTGAAGATTTTCGATGACTTTTGGGAAAAAATATCTTAATCCTCTAGGATTCGAACCAGGATCATTCGTTACCAAAACCGGTCTCATAACCACCGGACTATTTGATTCACAAAATCGAAAGGTAAATTTGTTACTAATAAATTGATTTTTCTGTATTTTTTGTGAAGATTTTCGATAACTTTTGGGAAAAAATATCTTGACCCTCAAAGATTCGCACCCGGATCATCCGTTACCAAAACCGGTCTAATAACCACCGAACTATTTGATTCACAAAATCGAAAGGTAAATGTGTTACTAATAATTTGTTTTTCCTGTATTTTCTTTGAAGATTTTCGATAACTTTTAGGAAAAAAAATCTTGACCCTCTGGGATTCGAACCAGGATCATCCGTCACCAAAACCGGTCTCATAACCACCAGACTATTTGATACACAAAATCGAAAGGTAAATTTGATACTTATAAATTGTTTGTATTTTCTGTGGAGATTTTCGATAACTTTTGGGAAAAAATATCTTGGATTCGAACCAGGATCATCCGTTACCAAAACCGGTCTCATTACCACCGGACTATTTGATTCACAAAATCGAAAGGTAAATTTGTTACTAATAAAATGTTTGTCTGTATTTTCTTTGAAGATTTTCGATAACTTTTGGGAAAAATACCTTGACCCTCTAGGATTCGAACCAGCATCATCCGTTAGCCAAACCAGTCTCATAACCACCGGACTATTTGATTCACAAAATCGAAAGGTAAATTTGATGCTAATAAATTGTTTTTTCTGTATTTTCTGTGAAGATTTTCGATAACTTTTGGGAAAAAATATCTTGATCCTTTAGGATTCCAACCAGGATCATTCGTTACCCCAACCGGTCTCATAACCACCAGACTATTTGATTCACAAAATGGAAAGTTAAATTTGTTACTAATAAATTGTTTTTCTGTTCTTTCTGTGAAGATTTTCGTTAACTTTTGGGAAAAGAATTCTTGACCCTCTAGGATTCGAACCAGGATCATCCGTTACCCAAACCGGTCTCATAACCACCGGACTATTTGATTCACAAAATGGAAAGTTTAATTTGTTACTAATAAATTGTTTTTCTGTTCTTTCTGTGAAGATTCTCGATAACTTTTGGGAAAAAATATCTTAGCCCTCTAAGATTCGAACCCGGATCATCCGTTACCAAAACCGGTCTGATAACCACCGAACTATTTGATTCACAAAATCGAAAGGTAAATTTGTTACTAATAAATTGTTTGTATTTTCTGTGGAGATTTTCGATAACTTTTGGGAAAAAATATTTTGACCAGGATCATTTGTTCCCAAAACCGGTCTCATAACCACCGGACTATTTGATTCACAAAATTGAAAGGTAAATGTGTTACTAATAAATTGTTTTTTCTGTATTTTCTTTGAAGATTTTCGATAACTTTTGGGAAAAAATATCTTAACCCTCTAGGATTCGAACCAGGATAATCCGTTACCAAAACCGGTCTGATAACCACCGAACTATTTGATTCACAAAATCGAAAGAAAAATGTGTTACTAATAAATTGTTTTTTCTGTATTTTCTTTGAAGATTTTCGATAACTTTTGGGAAAAAATATCTTAGCTCTCTAAGATTCGAACCCGGATCATCCGTTACCAAAACCGGTCTGATAACCACCGAACTATTTGATTCACAAAATCGAAAGGTAAATTGTTTGTATTTTCTGTGGAGATTTTCGATAACTTTTGGGAAAAAATATTTTGACCCTCTAGGATTCGAACCAGGATCATTTGTTCCCAAAACCGGTCTCATAACCACCGGACTATTTGATTCACAAAATCGAAAGGTAAATTTGTTACTAATAAATTGTTTGTCTGTATTTTCTTTGAAGATTTTCGATAACTTTTGGGAAAAAATATCTTAACCCTCTAGGATTCGAACCAGGATCATCCGTTACCAAAACCGGTCTGATAACCACCGAACTATTTGATTCACAAAATTGAAAGGTAAATGTGTTACTAATAAATTGTTTTTTCTGTATTTTCCGTGAAGATTTTCGATGACTTTTGGGAAAAAATATCTTAATCCTCTAGGATTCGAGCCAGGATCATTCGTTACCAAAACCGGTCTCATAACCACCGGACTATTTGATTCACAAAATCGAAAGGTAAATTTGTTACTAATAAATTGATTTTTCTGTATTTTTTGTGAAGATTTTCGATAACTTTTGGGAAAAAATATCTTGACCCTCAAAGATTCGCACCCGGATCATCCGTTACCAAAACCGGTCTAATAACCACCGAACTATTTGATTCACAAAATCGAAAGGTAAATGTGTTACTAATAATTTGTTTTTCCTGTATTTTCTTTGAAGATTTTCGATAACTTTTAGGAAAAAAAATCTTGACCCTCTAGGATTCAAACCAGGATCATCCGTCACCAAAACCGGTCTCATAACCACCAGACTATTTGATTCACAAAATCGAAAGGTAAATTTGATACTTATAAATTGTTTGTATTTTCTGTGGAGATTTTCGATAACTTTTGGGAAAAAATATCTTAACCCTCTAGGATTCGAACCAGGATCATCCGTTACCAAAACCGGTCTGATAACCACCGAACTATTTGATTCACAAAATTGAAAGGTAAATGTGTTACTAATAAATTGTTTTTTCTGTATTTTCTTTGAAGATTTTCGATAACTTTTGGGAAAAAATATCTAAACCCTCTAGGATTCGAACCAGGAACATCCGTTACCAAAACCGGTCTGATAACCACCGAACTATTTGATTCACAAAATTGAAAGGTAAATGTGTTACTAATAAATTGTTTTTTCTGTATTTTCTTTGAAGATTTTCGATAACTTTTGGGAAAAAATATCTTAGCCCTCTAAGATTCGAACCCGGATCATCCGTTACCAAAACCGGTCTGATAACCACCGAACTTATTGATTCACAAAATCGAAAGGTATGTTGTTTGTATTTTCTGTGGAGATTTTCGATAACTTTTGGGAAAAAATATTTTGACCCTCTAGGATTCGAACCAGGATCATTTGTTCCCAAAACCGGTCTCATAACCACCGGACTATTTGATTCACAAAATCGAAAGGTAAATTTGTTACTAATAAATTGTTTGTCTGTATTTTCTTTGAAGATTTTCGATAACTTTTGGGAAAAATATCTTGACCCTCTAGGATTCGAACCAGGATCATCCGTTACCAAAACCGGTCTCATAACCACCGGACTATTTGATTCACAAAATCGAAAGAAAAATTTGTTACTAATAAATTGTTTGTCTGTATTTTCTTTGAAGATTTTCGATAACTTTTGGGAAAAAATATCTTAACCCTCTAGGATTCGAACCAGGATCATCCGTTACCAAAACCGGTCTGATAACCACCGAACTATTTGATTCACAAAATTGAAAGGTAAATGTGTTACTAATAAATTGTTTTTTCTGTATTTTCTTTGAAGATTTTCGATAACTTTTGGGAAAAAATATCTTAACCCTCTAGGATTCGAACCAGGATCATCCGTTACCAAAACCGGTCTGATAACCACCGAACTATTTGATTCACAAAATTGAAAGGTAAATGTGTTACTAATAAATTGTTTTTTCTGTATTTTCTTTGAAGATTTTCGATAACTTTTGGGAAAAAATATCTTAACCCTCTAGGATTCGAACCAGGATCATCCGTTACCAAAACCGGTCTGATAACCACGGAACTATTTGATTCACAAAATTGAAAGGTAAATGTGTTACTAATAAATTGTTTTTTCTGTATTTTCTTTGAAGATTTTCGATAACTTTTGGGAAAAAATATCTTAACCTTCTAGGATTCGAACCAGGATCATCCGTTACTAAAACCGGTCTGATAACCACCGGACTATTTGATTCACAAATTCGTAAGGTAAATTTGTTACTAATAAATTGTTTTTTTTTCTGTATTTTCCGTGAAGATTTTCGATGACTTTTGGGAAAAAATATCTTAATCCTCTAGGATTCGAACCAGGATCATTCGTTACCAAAACCGGTCTCATAACCACCGGACTATTTGATTCACAAAATCGAAAGGTAAATTTGTTACTAATAAATTGATTTTTCTGTATTTTTTGTGAAGATTTTCGATAACTTTTGGGAAAAAATATCTTGACCCTCAAAGATTCGCACCCGGATCATCCGTTACCAAAACCGGTCTAATAACCACCGAACTATTTGATTCACAAAATCGAAAGGTAAATGTGTTACTAATAATTTGTTTTTCCTGTATTTTCTTTGAAGATTTTCGATAACTTTTAGGAAAAAAAATCTTGACCCTCTGGGATTCGAACCAGGATCATCCGTCACCAAAACCGGTCTCATAACCACCAGACTATTTGATACACAAAATCGAAAGGTAAATTTGATACTTATAAATTGTTTGTATTTTCTGTGGAGATTTTCGATAACTTTTGGGAAAAAATATCTTGGATTCGAACCAGGATCATCCGTTACCAAAACCGGTCTCATTACCACCGGACTATTTGATTCACAAAATCGAAAGGTAAATTTGTTACTAATAAAATGTTTGTCTGTATTTTCTTTGAAGATTTTCGATAACTTTTGGGAAAAATACCTTGACCCTCTAGGATTCGAACCAGCATCATCCGTTAGCCAAACCAGTCTCATAACCACCGGACTATTTGATTCACAAAATCGAAAGGTAAATTTGATGCTAATAAATTGTTTTTTCTGTATTTTCTGTGAAGATTTTCGATAACTTTTGGGAAAAAATATCTTGATCCTTTAGGATTCCAACCAGGATCATTCGTTACCCCAACCGGTCTCATAACCACCAGACTATTTGATTCACAAAATGGAAAGTTAAATTTGTTACTAATAAATTGTTTTTCTGTTCTTTCTGTGAAGATTTTCGTTAACTTTTGGGAAAAGAATTCTTGACCCTCTAGGATTCGAACCAGGATCATCCGTTACCAAAACCGGTCTCATTACCACCGGACTATTTGATTCACAAAATCGAAAGGTAAATTTGTTACTAATAAAATGTTTGTCTGTATTTTCTTTGAAGATTTTCGATAACTTTTGGGAAAAATACCTTGACCCTCTAGGATTCGAACCAGCATCATCCGTTAGCCAAACCAGTCTCATAACCACCGGACTATTTGATTCACAAAATCGAAAGGTAAATTTGATGCTAATAAATTGTTTTTTCTGTATTTTCTGTGAAGATTTTCGATAACTTTTGGGAAAAAATATCTTGATCCTTTAGGATTCCAACCAGGATCATTCGTTACCCCAACCGGTCTCATAACCACCAGACTATTTGATTCACAAAATGGAAAGTTAAATTTGTTACTAATAAATTGTTTTTCTGTTCTTTCTGTGAAGATTTTCGATAACTTTTGGGAAAAAATATCTTAGCCCTCTAAGATTCGAACCCGGATCATCCGTTACCAAAACCGGTCTGATAACCACCGAACTATTTGATTCACAAAATCGAAAGGTAAATTTGTTACTAATAAATTGTTTGTATTTTCTGTGGAGATTTTCGATAACTTTTGGGAAAAAATATTTTGACCAGGATCATTTGTTCCCAAAACCGGTCTCATATCCACCGGACTATTTGATTCACAAAATTGAAAGGTAAATGTGTTACTAATAAATTGTTTTTTCTGTATTTTCTTTGAAGATTTTCGATAACTTTTGGGAAAAAATATCTTAACCCTCTAGGATTCGAACCAGGATCATCCGTTACCAAAACCGGTCTGATAACCACCTAACTATTTGATTCACAAAATCGAAAGAAAAATGTGTTACTAATAAATTGTTTTTTCTGTATTTTCTTTGAAGATTTTCGATAACTTTTGGGAAAAAATATCTTAGCCCTCTAAGATTCGAACCCGGATCATCCGTTACCAAAACCGGTCTGATAACCACCGAACTATTTGATTCACAAAATCGAAAGGTAAATTGTTTGTATTTTCTGTGGAGATTTTCGATAACTTTTGGGAAAAAATATTTTGACCCTCTAGGATTCGAACCAGGATCATTTGTTCCCAAAACCGGTCTCATAACCACCGGACTATTTGATTCACAAAATCGAAAGGTAAATTTGTTACTAATAAATTGTTTGTCTGTATTTTCTTTACAGATTTTCGATAACTTTTGGGAAAAATATCTTGACCCTCTAGGATTCGAACCAGGATCATCCGTTACCAAAACCGGTCTCATAACCACCGGACTATTTGATTCACAAAATCGAAAGAAAAATTTGTTACTAATAAATTGTTTGTCTGTATTTTCTTTGAAGATTTTCGATAACTTTTGGGAAAAAATATCTTAACCCTCTAGGATTCGAACCAGGATCATCCGTTACCAAAACCGGTCTGATAACCACCGAACTATTTGATTCACAAAATTGAAAGGTAAATGTGTTACTAATAAATTGTTTTTTCTGTATTTTCCGTGAAGATTTTCGATGACTTTTGGGAAAAAATATCTTAATCCTCTAGGATTCGAGCCAGGATCATTCGTTACCAAAACCGGTCTCATAACCACCGGACTATTTGATTCACAAAATCGAAAGGTAAATTTGTTACTAATAAATTGATTTTTCTGTATTTTTTGTGAAGATTTTCGATAACTTTTGGGAAAAAATATCTTGACCCTCAAAGATTCGCACCCGGATCATCCGTTACCAAAACCGGTCTAATAACCACCGAACTATTTGATTCACAAAATCGAAAGGTAAATGTGTTACTAATAATTTGTTTTTCCTGTATTTTCTTTGAAGATTTTCGATAACTTTTAGGAAAAAAAATCTTGACCCTCTAGGATTCAAACCAGGATCATCCGTCACCAAAACCGGTCTCATAACCACCAGACTATTTGATTCACAAAATCGAAAGGTAAATTTGATACTTATAAATTGTTTGTATTTTCTGTGGAGATTTTCGATAACTTTTGGGAAAAAATATCTTAACCCTCTAGGATTCGAACCAGGATCATCCGTTACCAAAACCGGTCTGATAACCACCGAACTATTTGATTCACAAAATTGAAAGGTAAATGTGTTACTAATAAATTGTTTTTTCTGTATTTTCTTTGAAGATTTTCGATAACTTTTGGGAAAAAATATCTAAACCCTCTAGGATTCGAACCAGGAACATCCGTTACCAAAACCGGTCTGATAACCACCGAACTATTTGATTCACAAAATTGAAAGGTAAATGTGTTACTAATAAATTGTTTTTTCTGTATTTTCTTTGAAGATTTTCGATAACTTTTGGGAAAAAATATCTTAGCCCTCTAAGATTCGAACCCGGATCATCCGTTACCAAAACCGGTCTGATAACCACCGAACTTATTGATTCACAAAATCGAAAGGTATGTTGTTTGTATTTTCTGTGGAGATTTTCGATAACTTTTGGGAAAAAATATTTTGACCCTCAAAGATTTGCACCCGGATCATCCGTTACCAAAAAAGTCCTTCAGCTCGAAAATGACCAGCAATCAAGCATGCCCCGACTTGTTTTCAAACCAGTGTTCAACCAGATTTTTGACCAAAGAGCTGTCTGACAAACAAAAACAAAATACCAACGGCCATATCACACCCACCAAATGGATGGATTTAAACAAGTTTCATACTGTTCGAAAGACCTACTCAAGGGCTCCCGACTCATGTTAACTGTGTGACTGTGGCCTAATTGTACAA